>PVLA01001847.1:138477-315014 GCA_004027455.1 Hydrochoerus hydrochaeris
GCTATCATGCCGCTCCCTACATTTTTTCCCTTATCACTTATGGGAGTATGGCAGGCCCTGTGAGGATAGCGCCTGTCTTGGGTCAAGGACTCTTCATATGAATCCAACCAGGCCTTACCCGTCATGGGCCTGCAGGACAGCAATTGGTCCTGTGCCTGTCTTAGGCGGCTGGTGGCGTAACATATGTGTCCTAGTTGCCTGTCTCTGGCTGCCTGTCCAGTGTCTCAGGGCAGTTGTCTCACAGGAATTTTGTAAATC
Source organism: Hydrochoerus hydrochaeris (assembly GCA_004027455.1). NCBI lineage: Eukaryota > Metazoa > Chordata > Mammalia > Rodentia > Hydrochaeridae > Hydrochoerus > Hydrochoerus hydrochaeris. Next base: position 138,736 of record PVLA01001847.1, read on the forward strand.
CTCCCGCATCAGCTCTTTCATTTAAAGCTTTTGTATAAACTCTCTCATACTACTCACAGAAGGTAAAATTTCATAATTAATTTTCACAAAGTTATCTAGAAGGTTTCTAGTAACTCCTCTGGAGTTTCTATTTTCAATTTCATATTGAGTATTACATGAAAAAATATATATGTGAATTACACAAATTACAATTATCAGTACAAAACATTACAAGATCCTCACGCCCAATTCCCACATGCGGTGTCCTTTTTCTGGAGAAGTGATTCCTTGAAGCGCTGTCCTCCACCCATGGACCTTGTCACAAGGCGTGGATGGACTAGGACGCGGCAGATGGCATCGCTGGACATCACCACAGGCAGGAACATGGTTACCACCAAGATCCATGTGCTTTTATTCTTAGTTTTCTATTAACCCAGCTAGTTTCTGTGTTACTGGGCTGAGTTGGAATGGGGGAAGAAGGGGTAACTCAGTTAAAGTAAAACTATTGCTCTTTCTCCTCCAGTGTGGATTTGATTTGATTTTATGGCCTACACCAGCATTTCAGCCTTGTTCTCAAGTTTAATGGTTTTAACAAAGAGGTTTTATGTACAGAAAGGTGCATGTTGGAATTTTTTGAAAGAAGTGAAACTTGGAACCTCATATTCTGCTGTCTTGCTGATGTCACACCTCTGATATTGAACCAAAAACAAAGCCTCACCAAGAAGTCCAAAAAGAGTCAGGAAGCAAGTCGTTCAAATAAATTAAAAAAGTGCCTGGAACAGAGCAAGCATATGCGAAGTGTTTGAGGAAGAACACAGGGCCAGGCTGATGCGAACATGGTGTTTAAGGACAAAGGTGGTACAAGGTGAACTCAAAAAAATAATGTGGAATAATGCAAATATAACCTACCATCAAAGAAAATGATAATTTCATCAGGTTCATGAATTTAGGTAATATGAATCTATCTCAGAAGATGATTTTTCTTACGATGCAGCCAAAGCTTTTGAATCAGCATGACTCTTGCAGGTTTAAGGTTAGGGGAGTTTTTGTTTAGTGAGCAGCCTGTCAGGTGCTTTGGGAGCCCTTGCTTTATCACCACGATGACTTATCACCAGCTAGTTCTTCTTTTCTACAGCATATTTCAGTTGGGCCACATTCTCTATGGCTATCTCAGAATGCTTTCTTTGACTGGTAGCACACAGCATGGAAAGTATGTATGGTCTACGTGTTTGTACAGTAGATTCCTTAGCAGCCTAACAAAGGCAATCACATAGCTTCTGTTATGTTTTGACAGACAACCTGCAAGTTGCCCCCAGAAAGATGCCCCCTTTTTTGTGCTGTCTCTGCAGTGTTTCCCTTGTTCTTGCCTTGAACTTATTTAACTTGCACAAAAATAATGGGAAAGAAAGAAATGAAAAGGAAGTATATGGATGATTTGTGCCCTTATCCAGTAGCCTGACTTGACCGGAGAATTTTTCTAAAAGTCCTAGAGATAAAATCAGATATTTGAATTCAAGGAATCTCAGGGGCTGAGTTTTCAACTATCTCAGAAGGCTTTTTGGTTTTAGCTCTGTCTACATCACCACCTAATAGGCCCCTAGTTGATTACCCAGAACCACAGTCCAAACCAGATACAAAAACAGACCAACAGGAAGACTTTTTCCAGACTTCAGATTGGGGGAAGTAAGTACATTCTATTGCAGCACTTGGTTATATTGCTTTTCTCATAATTTGTCAATTCTGTGGTATAAATGTTTATGATTAAAAGTATGGTCACAGTTGCTATATTCTAGCTATGATCTAGTATATTCCCATTCAATGTTAGCACCTCTAAGAATAATCAGGGTTATTTAACATCACACTTTGTACATCAAATCATAAACTTGTTTATCCTTCACTTTATTTATTTGTTGATAATACTTAGTAAATCTCTTCAGATAAACATACCAGCTATTAGCATGGACACCTGCCAATAAAAGGAGGGTAAGAAGTTGATTTGGAAAGAGTTTTGTTTCTATTTTTACTAATATCTTTACAAGTGATGTTTCTAGGTGATAATAAGAAATAAACTTCATAACTAAACACTTTTTTAATGTTGGTGATACTATAGGCAGTGAAAGTGACAATAGTCACTTTTTGTGCTGTGATTAGTGTATAGTACACACTAATGGGTGTGTTAGTCAACTTCTGTTACTACAACAAATTCCTGAGTCAAGAAACTTAACAATGAAGAAATCTATTCTGAGTCGCAAGTGTGCAGTTTCCAGTCTTTGATCCATTGGCTCCATTGCCCTAGATGACGCAGCACATTATGCCCAGATGTGCTGGAACTCACCACACACTGGGGGAAATGAAAAGGAAGGGGAAGAAATGGGAGGCCCACAGTACCCTTCAAGGGCGTGTTCCCTATGACCTCATAAAGACCTTCCTCTAGGTTTCCCTGCTGGAAGGTTCTATCACCTTCCGCGAGTGCTACCTTCAGACCAGGCTTTCAACACATGGGTCATTGTGGTGGGCGAGGGTGTGGGGGATGGGAGAGTGGATTGAAAATCTAAATATAGCATTTAACTTTTGAGTGTTCATATAACATAGAGCACAGACTTGAAGACAGAGAGGTGGAGAATTAAACATTTAATATGTGTTTTTTACTTTGGAGAATCACAATTTTGGTTACAATATTATATTTCCTAAATGGGCATAATATGTCTTTGATTACAAAGATCTAAAGGCAGATTGTGTCTTCAAAATTCACTTTTGTTCTTTATAATGTTCTAAGATAGCATGCAGTCTGTTTACTGCATCAATATTAATATAAGCTCTTTATACTTTTGATAAAATTTTTTTATGTTGGAATGATTCTTAAACTTCTGTTTACTGTCTAGGGTAAATTTTGCCACATAAAGAATTGTCTCCTTTGTGAGCAAATGTGCCAAATCAACTTGGAACTGCTTGATGGTTCTCACACCTTTAACGTTCATAAGACAACATTTTTATGTTGCCAGATGTAACCCAGATGGTACATATTAATTTATATATGGATATTGGAAAAATACATAGTTTCCATCTGAGGTCTTTTAAATATGATTTTTAAATTGATGTGAACATTGCTTTTTTTCAACTCACAGCATAACGTGAGTCAAAATATGGCTCCCAGGTGAATGAACACTTATCTGTCTCATTTGGCACCGTTCTGTATTCCTGAGCTACGACTTCTGAATGAATTTGTGTCTGCAGACTTGGTTTTAATGGGCTGAAAAGCAATGTGATAGTGTCAAGTAATTCTCATTATGGTGAAAGACAGTGCTGATAAGATAAATTTAGAACATCTTTCCTCTCATTTTCAATATTAACAACTGTTCCATAGCCTCACCAGCAGACACAAATGTGTGATAAAGTTTAGACATTTTAATCTGTTAGTATCTCCTGTTTTGATAAATAGTAGGCAGAAGGTGGTACTAAAACATCATCTCCCAAATCTCTAGATTTTTGGCAAAAACAGTTCATCCTAAGTTCATTAGAAAACCAGTTACATAAGAAATTATAGGGTCAACTCAGTAGACAAATTTGAGATTGTGATCTTTTGGCCTTTCTTTCATTCCAGAAGTCTGGAGTGCATTGTTGAAGAAGAACAAAATATAACAATACTTGGGGGTTATCTTGCAGGAGAAATGTGATAAGAATCATGAAAGAAAAAAATGCATGCTTCACATTTCTCTTCCTCTGTTTCTACCTTTTTCTTTGCTAAATTAATTCTTCTTTGTCCTTGGCAGACATCAGCACCTACATCTTTTCTGTGTAGCCTGTACGAGTATGGATAGACAGACACACTTTATTGATCAGAAACTCACACATAGACTTTATACTTAACATGCTGAGATATCTACTTACTCATTCAAAATAATGTAAGAATACAAAACTAATGTAAGAATATCTTAAGTACTGTTGCATCCATGTCTTTGGATATTACATAGAGGCCTGATTAACAGCCTTCTGCTCCCTCCATCTCACCAGCTGTAAAATTTAACGAATGAACTTTTATCTAATTTTAATTGTTATTTTTACATACAAATTAGAATGCATAAAGCTTTGAGGAAATTTGGTTCCTGAATCAAAGGAGGAAAGGTGGGCGAGAAATTAGAGGACCTGCTCAATCAATCATATATATTTCTTAAAATAACAAGGTGTTCAATTCCATAGTCAGTATGACCAAAACTTCTCAGGTGAGACTCACCCTTTTCTGTTATGTTTAAATCCCCTTTTACTGTTGAATAAAAGTGCAAAGGTGACCATTTCCCTCAACTTTCCACTTCCTGTTCTCTCTTCTTAGTAAATTAGTAAAACATACACATACTACACTGATCACCTAGACCGCTCCATAATTCACTCTTTAAACACCAAAGTGCCAGTACCTGAGTCTTACTATAAAGAACAGGGATTCTTTTGGGACATCATAATGCTTTTTCACATGCAGAAAGGATATGTATGTACTTTGTCCCCACCTGCTGTTACATAAGAAAGAAAGCCACACCTCTGAGGTTTCATTGAATTGAGACAGGTGGAATTTTTTTTTTTTTTAACTTCAGCCTGCTGATGCTTTGACTACAGAAGTTGGGCACAGGTCCGGAAACTAAGATCTACAGCAGACACACAACACTCTTCCTGTCCCAGGTCCTTTGACCTCAAATAGGCTGAGGCAGGCAGATGCATGCTTAAGATGGCCCTCAGTAACCCATGCTGTGTGATGTTTATCCCCACATGTATTACTTTCTCCTTGAGTGACTGTTGACATAGTGAGGTACATTTAACTAAAAGAATGCCACAAAAGTAATGGGATGAGGTCACAAAAACATAGTGAATATCATCTTACAAGTTTACGATTATTTTCTTGGCTTGCATGCATTCATGAAGCATGCTACCATGCGCAGAACCTCCTTCCTTCCCTGCACACCAGCAAGAAATATATCGCTTTTGGTCAGGGGAAAACCAGTCTCTAACAGCATGCAAGGGGCAGAATCCTGCCAATGATCCCTCATTATTCCTCTGCTGAGCCTTCAAAGATGAGCCCCCAGTCCTGGCTGACACTTTGAAGCTTGGTAAAAGCCCTGAAGCAGAGGACCTACAGAAGACATGTCCCAATTTCTGACCCACAGTCCATGGTTAATAAAAGGATACCATTTTAAACTCCTGAATGTGTGCTAATTTGTTACACAGCAGTAATTCTTCCCGGCAGAGAACTGCCAGAATCACTGTCGTGCATGCGAATCAAGTCTTGGCAGTTTAACACACAAGTTAGCACAGGGTTAACACACAACTATGCAGGGTTAAGTGGATATCTTATGCCAATATATCCATCAGTGTCTTCCTAAGAAGCAAGACTGTAGAAGATGATCTTTGGATTATCTGTGGGTTTTAGTAATTACACTCTCCCATTTTCCAGAATAATTTTGAGGCAATAATCTTTACATCTTTAATTTGTTCTGGGTCTGCAGTTACAAAGTTGAAAGAATCAACTCACAGAATAAACAAATTGCACATGAGTCCAGATGCTGCACTTTCTCCAAGAGACTTTATTTTATGTTCATGTTCTCTCTGGATAAGATCTTTTCACTTAAGTAGCATCTTTAATCCAGTGAGTTGATATTCACAAGGACTAATTAATGAATTGCCTCATGAGTATTGGTGGGGCCCAATGTTTATGATTAAACTGGTAACTGTGCCCTGCTATTTGAACTGGACAACAAATATATAGGATGTCACTGATGGTTTTTTTTTTCCTACATAGCTTGAAGTATATTTTTCAAAGCCAAAATTGATTTCTAGCGTCCAACATAAACCTCCAGAGCTATTTTTGTTGACAGAAACAGAAAATTTACCATGGATTTTAGCACCACTGAGATGGCTACTGCAGAAACAGTAACTAAACAAAAGACAGTGGGGGAAACACTGGGTGAAGTATTTGCTGCTGCTGACACACATCTCTTCTGCCCTCCTCTTTTCAAGCATTGCTTCCATGTAGTGTGTTTGGCAATGATAGAAGCAGCAGTTTAATGGAAGGAATGAAAACTTTACTGATTATTTTTTTCTCTTTTTCCCACAAATTAGAAAATACGCTTGGCAGTTTTGCTGACAGTTCAGTAATTCACTTCATTTTGCTACTAGTCTCAATGACTTTCTCAGTTTCTTATTTAATAAATCTATGCCAAAATAAAACTTGGAGGTTAACAGATTTTAATTGAGTCTTTGTGATGTTAAGTATCTGAGAACTTGGAGGTTGTTGAATCATAAATAATTTTGGTGCTTATTTTGTTTGAATATTTGGCATAGAGTATGATAACAGCTTTTTCATGGGAAGACAAACATCTAAGAAGTTCTCTTTGTGAGGTTTCTACGACATTTGGGGAAACAGTTGGGGATATTTGGGGGAAGTTTCTGCCAGATCTCTGCATGACTCCCAACTGGTCTTATATGTGATTTTCTTAATCAGAATTGAGGATGTTGGGACTGAAGCTTAGCAGCATAGCACTAATTTGTCAGTTGATAAACTTGGTAAACTCTTGATAATTGTATAAGATTTGGGGTTTTATTTGTCAGGAGAGTTGATCATTCTAGCCATAGTTAGAAACTTCACATATACTGTCTTGTGTAATGTCATGTTAGTACTGGCCCAAGAACACAGCTCCCCTAGCCCTTGCTTCGTTCCCTTGTCTCATACAAAAAGGCATAAGAAGGAGGGTCATTTAGCATATGGATATTAAATGCAAAGGATCTTTCCATTGAGCACGTGGAGCCTTCACTAAAGTCTTGTGCTCCTTGTCCTTTTAGAATGTTCACTCCAGCAATGTGTTCCCACATTTCAAGGTGACAACAGCAACCAAGGGGTACTTGCCCTATCAGTTTTCCTCTTGCCCAAGAGTGCACGAAAGCAACTGCACCCCAAAAGCTGTTATCCAAAAGGCAAAAGTGTAAGATTAGAAACTAAAACTTTCATTAAGTTTTCATTTTTTAGCTATTTTGAAAAATTGATAAACAGATTTTCTTGAAAGAAAAAGGTAAAATGAGAATCTATGTTAAATGGAAGATTTTACAGTGCTGGTGCGTTTTATATTGAAAAAAAAAAGGCCACAGTGATACTTATCATCCCACACAGTCTTCTTTTAAAGGAACTGTGCCATTCCTCCTGTGGAGAGGAGGGCCTTTGTGTCCTCTCCTTGTATCTGGGAAGATTCTTTACTGACAGAAGTTGCAGTATATGACATCCAAGGTGAGTCATTGAAAAGTAAACAGCTTTAGTGTAGTTTTCTGGGACAGCTTGTTCTTAGGCATAGCCTCCCTGCCATGAGGAAGGGTCAGCATCACACGGAGAGGCTCACATGGATGGCAACCAACATGTATACTCTGCAGGCCCAGCTGAGGGTCCAGCTGTCAGCCTGTAACCACCACATATGAGTGGGGAATCTTCGGATAAACTCAGCCCAGCTACCACACTTTCCCTGGCCTTTTTCTCACCTAGCTGATGCTGTGTGGAACAGAGATAAGCAGTCCTTTGTGGGCACAATCAAAATAGAGACTTCTGAGCAAAGAGAGTGAAAGGGTGATCTGTTTCACAGTAAGAGCTAACTGATGTATTACCTCCTTTATAAAGAGAAAGCATCTAAAATTCATAGATTTGACCAACAAGACTGAGCTAGTAAACTATAGAATTTGTCTCCAAGTTTTTTTGTCTTCTTTTTGCGTAAAAGAAAGATAGTCCTTCAGTAACTTTGGAAATATTGAATGTTTGTCTCCTCTGGTTACTGTTTTCTCTCAGCTGTACCTACAGATCTTTAACACTATGTCTCCATTGGGAAATTACATGTTTATGGGTAAAATGCTTCTATGCCTTATGCAATGAAGAAAATAATTTGAGACTGCTATGGTGATGAAGTAATTTCTGTTTGCTAATTTTAAATTATTCACAAGTTCATCTCACGTAGACCTTCTTTTGCCACCATTGCCTATGATCTTGGCTAAAACTAAGACAGCATTTCATTTAGAGATAAGCTATTGAATTAACTATGCTACTATTAAAAAGAAATTGTAGAAATACAAAAAGAAACTGCTGAACATGTCATTTGCTTCTCCATATACACATTGAGTCCACTTGTATTTAGGTTCTTTACTCATACTGTTCGTATAGCAAACTGAAAATTTACTGAACATTTATAGTTGTGCCTTGTTCTCTGTCTAATCATTTTAGGTGTAATCACAGAGCAGGGAGTGCTACCAAAATATTTCCCATAGGATTTTAGGGGAAACTGAAGGGCGAATGGCATCTCAGACATTATTCTCACAAAACAATTTCTTAAAAACCTGTTTATCGCACATCATCCTTTTCTTATTTGTCAACCAATGATTATTTAACACATATTTGACATATGGAATTGTAGCAAAAATGAGAGTATAACAAAAAGCTTCTAATGGGTTATAAGTAAGATAGATGGACAAGCATGTGACGGGGACTATTCAATTTACAAATGAAATTGTAAATGCTAGTTGGACTCTCTTGAGTTGTTAGTTTTATCTGTGTAGATACATTGAGAAGTTTTCTTTCTGTGGCCCCCAACGCTTTGCATTAAATCTCTCACTTAGAAAGGTGGTTTGGAGCCTGAGCTAATACACTGCAGTCAGTTTAAGGCTGAGAGCCCTGTGGTGGGGAGGAGGAAGGCTTCTTAAGGATCTGCTGAGATACCCTCATCAGTGGTGCCTCAGTTTCCAGAAGTTGGCTGGGGTTAGTTTGCAGGAATCTGGAGTGTGGATTCCCACACTGGTTCCACACCAGTGGTGAAGCACAATGCGGAGCCTGTGGAGAATGATGCTGCTGCCCCAGAGTTCACCAACCAGAACTCCTGGAAATCTGGAGCACTCTGCTACAGTCAGCATAGAACGGGTTTGAGGGAGAGTGTTGCCCTTCAGTGAGTTCTGTCACAGAACGTGAGTTGTAAGGACTCAGCACCGTGGGGAAGCCCTTATTGAGGATGAAAATGGTGTTTGTGGTTTTGGTATCCACTCTTGAAGGAGCTATGAAAAAAAGGTACTACAGGTACCACAAAGGTGGCTCCTGAAAGCAGAGAGTGAGTGCTGGGAGCTATGCATGTAAGCAGAAATTAACTTCCTGATCTACCAGCAGCCTCTTGGGCTGTCATCAAGGTGCTATGACTGAAGGAGGGTGGTGCCAAAGGAACTATGGAGAATTCATGAATGAAGTAGAAGGATCGATTGCTTTGAAAGTATAAATTTAAAGCTATCAACTACTATAGCCACCAAAAGCAAGCATCTGGAAGGAAAAGAAGTTTGGGCGGCGTTTCATGGAAAAAATGCAACAGTGGAAGATTATTTATAGTTAAGGTCACCCCCCTCTTCCTTGTGTGCTTAAGTGTGCCTTTTGTTTTTGTTTTAATCAAGGGGTAAATTTTTCTTCTTTCTTGGGCACAACAGAAGTAACAAAAAAGCAATCACCGATTATAACTTTTGAAGACCAAATTAAAAGTTGTTTGTAAATTACAAAAATAAGAGCACATTGTGAACTCTTTTTTCAGATATTCCTCAGTCTTTTTACTAAGTGTTTCTGAAGATAATAAATTATTTTTTCATTTATGAAACCAAAGAAGAATAAAAACTATGATACAGAATTTCAGAGCAAATTAATAGATTAACAATGACTAATATATTGTACGTTGTTATCTTCAAGGTAGTTGCTCAGACTATAAGGTATAGGCTTGAAAAAAATGACCAAATAATGGAAGCACAAACCATACTTTTTGATGAAATAATACAGATTAGTAATATAATTATCTATCTTTTGTATATATATATATGTATATATACACATATATGATATCTTTCCCTTTTTCCTAATTTCTCTTTCATTTTCACAATATCTATTGTATGTTTTGGATCTTATTTACTCTTTCAGTTTTTTACACTAGGGAGACAATACAATGTTTACACATACAAGTCTGGTTTATTTCACTTATAGGTATGGTCTCAAATTGCATCCGTTTACCTATAAAAGCCTTGAGTTTATGCTTCTTTATGGCTGAGTAGTACTCTATTGTATAAAAATGTCACATCTTTTTTATCCATTGCTTCCAAGATTTAGCTATTACAAATTGTGCTTCTTCAAACATGGGTGCACATATATGGCTGTGGTATGATATTTTCAATTCTTCTGGGAAAATATCTAGAAGGGGAACAACTGGATTGAATGGGACCTTTAATTCTAGCTTTTGGAGAAATTTCCACACTGATTTCCAACTTTTTTTACCAGTCTACACTCCCACCAACAGTGAGAAGGGTTTCTTTTCCCCCATAGCCTGGCCTGTATTTATTATTGGTTGATTTCTTGATGATAGCCATTCTTTCTGGAGGGAGATGGAATTTCAGTGTTGTTTTAATTTGCATTTCTCAAATGACCAATGATGCTGAATATATTTTCAAAAACCAAAAATCATGCTTTGAAAATTCTGGCCCACTCTAGAATAAGACTCAAGTTGCTTGGCAAGGTCAATCATATACCCAGTGACAATACCTGGATGTAACCAGAAGAAACAGAACTTTAACATGAAACATCTTTCAACAAAGCACAGAAGCTTGAGAACAGTTTTGAAAACTATATAGCATAAAGTATTAAGCACCACTATCTATTTTAGGGAATTCTAGTTTGAGTTATGTACACAAGCTGGTTCAATGAGCAGAAAAACACAGATAACTTTGTAACTGGATATCTACTATGTCTAAGGAGTTTGATAAATATTTCCTCAATTTACACAAAAACCTAATGAGATCTATTTTGCCACTTATGTATAGCCAAGGAAAATTAAAGTTTCAAAGTTTAATAACTAGAGTTGAGGATATAGCTCAGTGACAAAGCTCCTGCAGGGCAAGCATGGGGCCGTGAGTTCCATACTTGGTACAAAAAGAATAAATAAATAAATAAATAAATAAATAAATAAAGGTTGTCACCATAAAGTTAAATAACTAAACTAAATCCACCAGCTCCGATGAAGCAGAGGCAGGATTCAGACTACGGGGGCCGAGTCCAAGCCCTTGCTTCCTGTCTCATGGCTTTCTAAACAAATGCGTGTTTATGTGTTTACCTGATGAATGTAGAACACTTTGTCAGCTCAAAATGCACAATACAGACATCTTCTGTATCCTTCCCTGTCCTTTGATCACTCCTGTAACCTTTTTATACTCTCTGGGTGTTAGTTTCCCTGTCTCTAAAGTGAGGGTAATTTCTGTTACAGATTCAGGGATTATACAGTGCCTTACAGAGTATTCAATAAATTATAGTTATTATTTCATGAAATAAAGTATTTAAGTTTTCAGTCTACTCTTACCAACTCATGGGAGGCACAAATCAAGAACAAAGTTATTTATATTTTAGTCAACATGGTGCTGTAGGAGTATCAATGAAACAACACTGATGTCTTAAAAAGACTTTCCTGTCCCTTGAACTTTTTCTCTGAAGCGCTTGACAAACAGCAGCAATTTATTTATCCTTTTTCTTCCAATAATAGTTTTCACTGTCCTGCTTGTCAGACTTCCTTTAGTAATTTATCAAATATGCCTGATCAGGACTGCTTGGCTGGCACAGCTAAGCTATGAAGAAGAACACGAACAGATGTCAAAAATGCATTTGTTTTCTCTTTCTTGCCAAATGCCAGGCAAAGAATGGCACTGTTCTGCTTGCCTGCCCCTTTTACTGGTGAGGAGTGCAAAATGGTTTGCACAACATCTGCTTGCAGAGAGACCTGCTAGCACTGCCCACGTATGTCCAGATGTTGCTGCGCACAAAACACAAATATCTGTAGGCTTGAAAGTGAACAAACTCTCTTGGGATGCCAAATAAGATGGTTTTTTGTTTTGTTTTGTTTTTTGTTTTGCTTTGTTGCTGGGCCTGGGAAAATGGCAAAAGAATGGCAGCATGGCCTTAAACATGAGATCTAGTCTCCTCCTGATTCCATTTGAAGAGGACTCTTTTCTCCAAATCAGGAAACTGTCATCTTGACAACATAAACTAAAGTTAAAGTGCAGATCGAATCCCTCAATACTTGGAAACACGAGACGGGACAGTCACCGCAGGAGGCATCTTACTTATATAACCAAGGCCATATTGAGATCCCAAAGAAGAAAAAAAAATTTGCTTTGCTTTTCAGCAAACCTATGCATCTTTATTAAGTTGACCTGAGGGTGTGAGGAAGTTCTCTCTTTGGTGACCATCTGTCTTCTCCATTCTCACTATCCTACCTAAAATTCTAGATCATCTTGTCTCTCCTTCATTACCCCCATGTTATTCTTTTGGTCTAAACAAGGAGAGTCAGTCATCTGTTTGCATCAAATCTCTCCTGTAGTTGCTTTTTGTGGGTGAGATGAAAAGGTCAGTTCAGATCTTGTATCTAGCAGGAAAAGATGAGGAAGTCCAGCATCTAGGTGAAGTACATATAAAAACAAAGATTTTACTCATTCAAAAAAGATATTTCAAGCATAACTTAGGTGATGAATGTATTTCCATCTCTTCCTGACTGCCCTAGTTTAATCTGGGTCATATACCTGAAGCCAACATGGGTATGTCCTAGGCTCTTAAAATAGGAAATGAATTTTTATGTCAGAATGAAAAGAGAAATATTGAGTTGAAGTTGTGTTTTTAAGCCATTCTTCTGTTTATATAGGGTTCTCTAAACTTACCCTATAGAAGCAGGAAAGACAAACAGAGACACGTTACCAAAATCACTTGCATTGTGCTCACTGAACAGTTTCTGTGGTATATCTGGAATTAGAGAAGTTTTATTTTTCTATAAAAGGCCATGTATTAAATATTTTCTGATTTGTAGGGCATATGGTCTCTGTCACAACTACTTGAAATCTACCATTGTAGGGGCTGGGACAATATAAGAAAGAAAAGAGAAAAATAAAATGATGAAGAAAATCATATGAATTTGATTTAAAGGAAAAAAACCCAATAAGTACACTGGATAGGAAAACAAGTCACAAATTTGAGTGAGCTCACTGAGCTGCTGAATTAACCAGCCCTATGTTGTTACACCCTTGTAACATAAAATAACAAAATTTTGCAGAGAGAAAGAACCAAATTGAGAGTATTTGTTTATCAGTTCATTAGAGTCAAAAGCATTTTAAAACTGCATGTGAAAAAGCAGTAGGAGATACGATATGAAGTTACCATACCACTGGGAAGCCAAGACCACTCACACCTGAGCATGTGAGCCTGTACAAGGTCAGTGCAGAATGACAGAGAGCCTCCTATAAGCTTTGCAGTCCAGTCCCCACCTGCTCACTCTACTCACCCGTTTGTCCCTGGATGGCCATGTATTTCGTGTTGTATCCTCCAGTAGATCTCCGAACGTGAATAAATTTCGATAGGCTAATTCCCATTCCAGTAGAGGGCATTAGTTTTACTTTTGACTGCTGAGTTTGATGGACCCAAGTGCCCGTCAAATCAGAGGTAATGTCTAACTTGAAGTTAAATGTTCCCATCCGAGTCAGAGATCTCCGTAAGAACGTCAGGAGCCTGTCTAGCCATAGGAACTGATGGACTCATCCACGTGGATTCCATACATGGATAGGAAGAAGAATATGAATAGGTGAGAATCCTGGAGCTTAGGCTCACTTCCCAGTGGATGGGCCTTGGAGGGCTGGTCGGAAGGATCTGGATATAGAATCACCTGAAAGTGATATTTTTGAACACATGCTGCAAGCCTCTGGGGTATTTCTGGCCAGGGTAAGCTTAGCATGGCAACTGGTGAGCAGAAGAATAAACCAAGGGATATTGAGAAGAAAAAATCGAAAATGTAGAAGACTCTTTCCTCTCACTTCTCTCATTTGAAGCTGAGCATTTCTCATATTTTATGATCCCGACTCTAACTTGCCTGGTAAGTTCTGGGCTGGAGAGAATCCATCTAAAAAGAGATTTGGAAATGGGCCTCTCATGCCAGCTCACCTCTTGGGCACAGCTGAGCACTGTTTCTGCCTCTTCCTTCCCCTCCTCCCTACAGTACCACTGTGCAGCACACCTCTCTCGACTCAAGAGTGGGCTCTGGTACCATATCAGAAGGAGATGTATTTTCAAATCCTTTGGAAAATAGCACTGAAAATAATTGGTTCTTACATCTCAGTAAGATCTAAGTACCGATTTGATCTATAAAAATATCTTTCCTACCTCCCTACCCATTGCCTTATTTTCTCTTCATGTTGGGAAATGATTTTTCATTTTATTTCCTATTTCATTCTGTGAAGGCCTCTACTGATTTCACAAATAGGCAAGGAAGAAAAATCTGTATATTTGTTTTCTTGCTGCTGCTTAAATATTGATCTTTAGCAATGTATGAAGGATTGCTTGAGGCCTCCCAGGAAGTCTGACTCTATTTGAATTGTGGCTTTTCTTCTTCTTGCTTAGTATGAATCATCAGGTATAAGTATTTATTATTTTTGATGATTATTTTAAAAATAACACTAACACTTTTCTTGGGACTTAATTTACTGCTGCTTATGAAACTCCTGGCAGTCACTGGTATCTGCAAGTATTTACAGTTATTTGGGAAATCCACCTTTTTTCATTGAAAGGCTATGATTCAGGCTGTACAGCAAATTAAAAAACGTTCAAGTTAATAGAAAACCCTTACATAAGTATTTTTCCACCGTTGATTTTTGAAATCCTATGAGATTCTAGAAAACCTATGTAAAATATTCCTTTGTAACCATGTTCTCAAAGGGAGGCCATTCCTATGTGGAAACGCTGTGCTTCTGAGGGAAATTCTGAATCAGTAACTTCCGGTTCCTCCAGGAAACAAAGTTACGCCTCCAGTGTTCACCACTTATTTCTGTATTTGTTCCTTTTGGAAATAAATGCTAGTGTTGTTTCTATTTATGATACGCACAAAACTGATGACGCTCAGAGCAATATTGCCTTTCTAAAGGCAAATGAGGGCATGGATGGGGTACTGGAATGATGAAAGCAAAACTGAACAATTGGTAGCTGAAAAGGCTGAAAATATTCATCAGTGATCCTGTATTCCTAGTACCAGGGACAGATGCCTACACTAAGGGAGGGAGCCTTGGCTATGAGCAGACTTGCTAAATTAGAGAATAGGAAAACTAGAATAGGTTATAGTTAATTTTGTAAGTAATAACAGTCCACCGTGCTCAGGACACATTGCTTCTGAATAATGAAGGGAAGAAAACCTTTCCCTTTAGATAAAGACTAAAGCTTACATAGTTTGGAGTATGGATTTTCTTTTGGGGGAAAATTTCAAATACATATTCTGCAGTTATATTTCATATGTACATAATGAATGCATGTTTCCCTATGATTTAAAGGCCTAATTGATTAGGAAGGTGGCAAAACTGGTCCTGGAAGAAGTTGCATTTGATGGCCAGCTGATTCTCTTTGTGAGCTGGACTTAAAACTTCAACTTGGCTTGACTTTTCTCTATACTTCATGGCTACTAGATATTAAAATGAACCCCACAACCCATCTTCAAAATGAGAGAAGATTTAGAAAGTGAATCAGTTTGAGTAGTTTCATTACCATTCATGAGACATTAACTATATGTAACAGAAACTTAAAAAACAAATAAGAATCAATATTGCTCATTGTTTAATTTGTTTTAAGATGAAGTACATTGTTCAATGATGTTCCTTTATATGAAGAATGTTTTTCATCTCTCTTTTTAAAAATAAAGATATGCTGTAATTTTTAAAAAGAAACACTGTAAGTGAATGGCTTCAATTGCACTGAATTTTTGGTGATTCTTAGGATTTAGAAAAGAAAAAAATTTCACAGGCCAATAAGGATGCTTTCTTCTTTGGAGAAATGCAATAGCTTTAGAAGCAACTTAAAACTTCCCATGGCCTGGCATGCACACATGAATTTTTAAAACAAAAAATGCTTAATAAGCAAGAATAAGAATTCAAGAACCATATCTGATATAGGAAGGTCAGGTTTTCAATTGAAGTAAAGGAAGCAATGGTTGATTTCTTGCTTTTTGATTTATATTTGGGTTCTTTCCATAAAATGCAATCAGTATATTTTTGAAAAAAAATAAATCTCATTTCACCTGAGTCTTAGAATAACTGCCTTCAACTGCAAATCAGGTCCCTGGGTTTTAATTTTATTTATCCAGATGCACATTTGATCACCACGGGCTTCAGTTTTTTAGCATGGGCAAAATTTTCTCTGTATTTCCCAGGAGAGGAACTTGGAAAGGAGAAAATAACTTAAGTGTTAGTAAAGAGTCTCCAAAAACTCCTACTATTACAGTTACTTAATATGAGTCTCTTCTCTGGAGGCTGTCATCCGGGATTGTTTGCCAGCTTGGCCTTGAAAATGTCAGGCATCACAGGAAAGGAAACTGATAAATGAGTGAGCTGGCCACAGTTGATCCCAGGGGCCCTTCTAGCTCTAGCGCTGTGGGGACGCGCGGTTTAATCAGTTAAACCTGTGTGGGGAAGTCCGCTGCCTCTCTACTGCACCAGTCAGTGCCACAGAGGTTTTGAGCGTGAAGCCAACGCCTCCTGCTGTGCAGCCAAGCACTGCGCTGCCTGCTATTCGTGCCTGCTATTCGGGGAAAACAGCCTTGCTGCCGTGGAGCATAATCAATCGACAGAGAGCCCGGTCACTTCTGCCAACTCACCTCCTTCCACCTGGGAGTAGAAGTGACAACTATTGAGCCATCAGAAAGAAAATCTTTATGGGTCCTGCAGCGCTTCAGGTACAGAGGACCGACATGACTTCAGCAAGGATGCTGATTGTGTTGCCTGGGGAATAGGAAGATAGGAACCTACTTTATATTTTATATTAATTAGCTGTATCTCATGCTGTCTCACTTCTGTTCTCTGACACATTCAACAAACATGCATCGCCTGTGATCTCACAGGCACTACTAACAATCACACGGGGAATGGAATAGATTCAGAAATGTCTGCTTGCTCTCGAGGAGTGCACTACCTTCTAACATAAATAGGATAGAGAGTCGTGACAACAAAAGATTGATATGTTCCTTTGTATATACAGGAAAATGAACACAATGTCATGGTTATTGTTGTCTAATAATATCTCAGTGTACTGCAAGTGGTGAAGAGAAGGACTTGTGATTTGAGATCCATTAATTATGCAAGGCGAAGAAGTTATAGTTGTTATTTTAAAGAGCTCTCCCTTTCCATGCCACAGTGTGAGCCCAGGATTTCTACACGCTGGGCAAGTTTTCTACCACTGAGTCATACCACCAGCCCAAAACTGTTTTTCTTATTTTAATGCTGCAATACAGAGGCACTGCTGCATCATCTGGAATGCCATGGTGACTGGAACTGACAAAACCCATGTCCTTCACTAAGCTTTTGTGCCAGACAGGCACAAGCAGAGGGGAGAAGTCTCAAGTGGATCTGACAAGGCGACAGCAAATAGCTGCTTTCTGGGAGAGATAGGTCTTAGTAATTGAAGTGTCCTGCAGGGTGGCTACAAACTTGTCAACCTGAGAGAGGAGTCTACAGTCCTCTAAGTGGCACTGATAAAGACATGTGGAGAAAGTGAGAGGATGTGGAGGACTTTAGAAGGAAGTGAGGAGCCAGCAAATGTGACATAGGAAGTGGAGGACCGAGGATGTCTCTTTGCAGAGTAGAAGAAAAGGAGAACTCTAGGATGACTTCAAGCCGTGTGCTGTACTTTATCCTATGTAAATCTGCTTTCCCTCTCCCCTGTGAAATGATCAGTGAATTGTAAATTACTCTCTAATTCTTTTGAGGAATTCTGTTATTTATGGTGATCCAGAGAGGATTTAAAATCTGTAAGCTCACTGACTCACTGGCTCAAGCAAGAATGGAAAAATGGGGAAGAATATGGGTTTGGGGACATGATGATGCTCTTTCTTTGAGAGGCAGAGGTGAAAGGGGAGTAAGAGTAAGAGAGAGACCTGGCACCGGGGAGCCTTCTTGATGAAGGGCCTCAATCTCCTCGTAGAAAGAAAGTAATTCTGAAACTTTCTTTTTAGTTCTATTCTGATACCTAGAATAGAAACAGTTCATCTACTTGTAACAAAATGACTTCTTTTGTAAATGCTATGAGTTTTCCCCCATGAGTTTTGAGGTGTTGGTTGATAATAACTGGTTGGTGATCACTTATTATGGAAAAAGAAGGGACCCTGAAAGATGTTGGATGCCTTGCCCTATTTAGCTTACCTCAGACACTGGTTTTCCTGCATCAGAGGGCTCACATCTAGTGACGTCACAGAGTGTCAGCCAAAGCTGAGTCCAAATCTTAGAGCTGCCATATTTGTAGCTATGGGACCATTGGTCATCACTTAACCTGCGTCCTTCAGTTCCTGACCCATAAGATGAGGGTGAAGCACATTCCAAAGATATGTTAAAAAAAATCCAGGGTGATAATATTTGGTACCCGACACAAAATCAGTGTTCAGCCTATGCTGTTTTTCTTCCCTTTCTAGGAAAAGTAGATCATATGCCTTTAAAATTTTTTTTCACTCTTCCTGTCACAGGAGGCAGGTAATAAATATTGCTAACTTTGATTCTGGTCTATTTTTCTTCTAGGTGTCAAGTTGTATTAACTGTAAAATAAAATAATTTCTCAAAATCAGTCAGAGTTCACTCTCCTTTGATAAAAAGTCTCACATTCTTTGAGTGCTGGCTTGTGCCAGGCACCGCTGTAAGTGCTTTACATATGGTGAAACACAAAAACAAAAACCCTATGTAGCAGATTCGATCATCACAATTTTACAGATGAGGAAATTGAGATGCAGAGAAGGTAGAAAATTTGCCTTGGTCACATGGATAGTAACCAATTTGGAATAGAGCCCAGAAAGCCTGTTGCAGAATCCAGTTTTTTATTAGAAAATAAATGTATCATATTACTTGTCTATGCAGAGAATAAAGCAAGCGCATCTCTGGCCATTTTCAAAGCCTTACTGCTACTTGTCTATATTTGACAATCGATCTGTTAAATACTGTGTGATATAAACTGAACACTTGGGTAGAATCCGGTCCCATTTCTCACACTAACTTCCTCCTTAGCAGCAGCACTTGGGAACTTGTAAGAAATGCAGAATCCCAGTCCCTCTCCGTTACCATAGATCAAAATTATCAGTTAAAAAAGATTTCAATACACATTGAAATAATGCAAGGTTTGTTTTTCTCTCACGTCAGTTTTCTTCTGTGAATTGAGCATTTTAGATTGTTTTTCCACCTCCCTTATGAAGCTCGAGTGTGTGGTCTACGCTTCTGGATATGACTCACGCTGTCTGCCTGATGAATTCATTTGTTCTTGTCCATCTGCATCTATTTGCAAAATCCTTCTTTAAAGAGCTTGAAAAATGAAACTATTCTTTACAGAGGCATAGAAACAATTATAAAAACCTTGGGGCAATCTATTTATTTATTTCCTTACTTAATTTTTGAAGTGCTAGAAATTGAACCCAGGGCCTTTGTGCTGAGCTACATCCTTAACCTTTTAATAAAGTTTTTATTTTTGAGTGTGGATTGCACCAAATTGCTATAGAGCATCTAGGCTGGACTTGAACTTATAATCATCCCCAGGCAACCTTTTTTTAAACTGACTTACCATTTACATGAGGCTTTCAAAAGTAAACTGATTAATCCATCTTTAAACATTTTATATCTGTAGTTAAACAGGTACTGGTCAAGGTCAGTGTGGCTTTAGTTTGCATAATTTAGCAAGTCCCTTTCTCCTTTAATAGCAGATACAAGAGCCTTTTTACAGCTACATTTCCCACAATACTCAGAGGGGTCCCTGTATTTTCTATTCTTTAGATGTTATTTTGTTACTTTCCCCTGGCTTCAAATGGAAAACATAAAAGAAAAAGAAGAGAAATGAAAGCCACACTGAAATGTGTGTGTTTATTTCGACAAAATAATGAGAACTAAGACATTTTCTTCAAAGTCTTCCCAGCTCTGGTGGCAAACAGAAATGCCTTGGGTTGACAGCTGCTCAGAATGAAACCCTGCTAACCCATCAGACCAGGGTTGACTAATGAGTGATCGGTGCCAGCTCAAGCATATTGTCTCCACATATTTTGAGGTTGATGGGTAGATAGATGGCTGGATACACAGAGAGATGGACAGATAGACAGACAGTCAGACCAAGGAATTCTCACAGAGATTATGGGTATTTTCTGCAGATAGTTTTAAAAGCAGCCCCACTAGCAAGTCATGCCTGGTTCCATGGCATCAGCTGAGCAGACTAAGACACAGGAGCTGGGCCTGATTATAACCGTGGGACTTGTTTGACCACCATAGACCTGGATCTCTGACAGCAGAAGCTGCAGTAACATGCTGACCTCATTACATCTTCTTTTTGCAAAGAAAACATATTTCTACAATTGGATATCATCATTCCTTGTACATGTCAATACAGCATGTGATTTTTTTTAGAAGTTTTCAGTATCTAAATACATGCTATAATTATCATAAATAAAGGGAAAAGCCCCTGTTCTTTCATCCAGTATGCAAGCTATAGCATTTTTACAAAAACATTCTTTAGTATTTTTGAAGTTTTACAGCTCATTCATCCCTCTGGTGCTGTTGGTGAGTAGAAAGCATGTTAATAATTGATGTCTTACAATGACTGCTCTTCACTCCTAGATGTCCCATCTCAAGCAAGTGACCTACAGGATGTGAGGGCGATCTGACTGCCACATCTGTCACCCCACTGATTGCCAGGGTTGATTTGACTGATCCGGCCAGGTAGGTCGCTGTCCCCTTCCTCTGTCACCTGAGCCCCATGTGTGTACCTAGAGTCCCTCACAGAGGTGAACACGCCCTCGGTTGAAGAGGATAGCACTCCCTTTCCTCAAGCAAGGGTAAACATGGAGCTGTGCTCCCCTGCTTGAGCTTCTGAACAAGCTCTCAAGCAAATGACCGATGGAGCTATTTCTTTTCCCTCTTTCAGAGGTGAGAAGACTTAAAAGTTTCAGTTCAGGTGCCCACAAAATAGCTGTTGGAAATGGTGCTGTTGGAAAAGTGACCGGTTTAACTTGAAAGCTTCCAAACTCCTCTACTGCAACCTGACTTATTCTTAGATCTTTTCATATTCCTACTTAGAGAGTATTTTAGATGCTACTAGAAATGATCACCCATGATTTTGATATTTTTGACCCAAGTCACATAAGTTATGCTTCTAGTTTATTAACTGTCTTTCCCTTTCACAAATGTGTTATAGTTCATACTAAAAGAATCACAGGATTAAAAAGGACTTCAAAGCTACCCAGGACTTCATGGAGAAAATGACACATCATTTGATTTTCTTCCTGGCTAAATAGCAAAAGGTAACAGATCCCTTCTAAATATTTCATAGATTATAAACCTTTTCTATCATTTCAAAAGATGAAATTAAACTGCTACATTAATTAAAATTCATTTATTTATGTGTTTCTAAAAAATTGGCAACGTCAGATATCATATTATCTATTTTTGCAGATGCCATGTAAACGATCAGAGGTAGATGTGTGATGGTGTAGCTCCTCTGACTTGTAACTCCTACTGTGGCTTTGCTGGAAATTGTCCTGGCCATCATGCTGTTTTGTGTTTCTGGGATTGCCTCTCATGCTTCTTGTGAATATTTAGAATTCTTTCCCATACTCGTTTTTCTCCCATTGTGCAGCCAAGCGTGTTATTTGTGCCTGGCAGAAGAGAGCAACAGGAGCAGAGCACTGGGAGGTGGGGCCGGCCCCAGGAACCTCTGCACTTCCTTCTCGACAACGCTTGATGTGGAATCTGGAGACTTCCTTCCTGGTTGGATAACAGCAACCTTTCCCCCATAATTAATTTCTGTAAGCTGCAGTTCATTAGCAGGAAGAATGACAGCCGATGATGGCTTATGTGTGACTTCAAATCTTTATCACCTTATTTAAAGGTGGTATCAGCCATTAGGGGTAATAATAATTTGAACAGCCTTTAATACTACCAGCAATGAATGCAGCCACCTTAAAATAATTCTGCTTGTGAGAAAACTAAGCAATTTAAAGGCAGCTCATGTTCACTCTAAGTTTTTCATGCCTGCTACTGGGAATACTTGATAATTTATGAAGGCTTATACCATCAAATTAATTACATTTTCCGGATGCCACATGTCTTTTTTTTTTTAATACCAGCTAGCTCTGAATTATAACTAATAATGCTGTAGCTATTCATTCCTCCAGTTTAGGGAAAATGATAGTTGAACCATCTTAGAAATATCATTATTCCTGGCATAGACAGTTAAAGTTGTATCAGCAAAATTTTATATTTCATCTTATTGTGTTTTTGTTAAAATTTAGGAGATAGTACCCTAGCCAGGAAGCAAATTTCTTCAACATGGTATGAAAAAGAAAAACAAAAAACACTGTTAGTGTTCTTCAACTAATTCAAGAAAGAAAAAAACTTAGTCTGTAGAGTACTGAATTGTGTACAGAAGGAATGTGAACAGTTAGGGCTGAAGAGGCCTGGAAGTCAAATGTGTTAGTTCATCATCAGAACCTAGAAGAAACAATAGTGAACAGAGCAGAGACCACAGCAGATACGATTGCAGATAATGGAAAATGCAGCAATCTTACAGCCCAGGGTTTGGTTCCTTATTAAAAGCTCATCTCTCCTTCTCGATAGCAACTTGCTCAAAGGTAGATTCACTAACCAAGATTTACCAACCACTAAGCCAGCAGACACAGGCCAGTGAAAATATCTCTGCCTAATTAAGTTTTCATTATATTTTAAATTCAGTTTAGAGTGAGAGTCAGATATCCTGACATGTGCAGAGATACTGAAATCTGACTCATTTTTTCTCTTGTAAAATGAGTATAATAATAATGTTTATTCATTTATTTAACACAGATGCATTGAGCCATCTTGACTAGTACAGAAATTATTTGTGGTATAGAATAGTGATTAGGAACAGGGGTTTTAAGTCAGACAAATCAAAATTTAGGGTTTAAAATCCTGCTCAGCTTCTTGTGATCTGTGTCACCCCAAGCAAATTACTTCATCTCACCAAGCGTTAGTGGTGTCATAATATAAGGACTGGCGAACTACACCCAAATCCAGCCCACAGCCTTGATCTCACTCTTAGGTTAAAAGAGTGAGATGTAAAAGGTGTAATACACCTTTCTTCCAAAAGATATTTAGGTGTGGGTTTTCTTAGATATGCATATTATCAGATTGTGCTCTACTTTGTTGACACTTTGTTTCTCTTTTTAAAACACAGTGGAGTGTTAGATTTTATCACGCAATTTTTCTGTGTCTACCGAAAATGTTTGTATATTTTTTGTCCTTGATGATTATGGTATATCACATTAACTAACTTTTATTGTTAATCTCTTTTTACATTACTGTGAAAAATTTTCCTTGATTATAACACATGATCTTTCTTTTCTTTTTCCCTATTTCTATTTAAAAATTACCTTTGATATAAATTACATAGAACTTCCAATCCACTTACATGGAATATCTTTCTGTTTTTTGTTTGTCTTCTTTCTTTCATGAATGTTATATAGTTTTCAGTGTGCAAATCTTTCATCTTCTTAGTTATGCCATTCTTAAGGATTTTTGTTGCTAGCATGAATGGCCTGGTAACTGGTTAAGGTTATCTAGAGGAACAGAATCAGTTTTTTAGATAGACATAGACAGTCAGAAGGGGAGAGTCCACTGTGGCTGTCTGCTTGCTGGAGAGGCAGAAGATACAGTAGCTGCTCTGTCCTAGAAGATGAAAATCCCAGAATGACAGAGATCGAAGATGCAGGGCCAGTTCAAGACTGAAGACCTACATGCTCTGTGGGCCAGCTCTGGTATGAATCTGCATTGAAAGACTGAAGAAATTGAAGCCTGATGACCATGATGACCATAAGGATGGCAATAACAAAAGATGCACCTGCTCAAGCAAGACAGTTTTTTGCAAATAAAGGCCGATTTCTTCCTTTTTCCCCTTTCTTTCCTTTCAGGCTACAAGCTAATTTGATGGTGCCACCCACAATTAGGTAGTTCTTCACACCTCAGTTTGCTGGGCTACTGTCAGTCATCTCTGGAAACACCCGTGGATGCATCCAGAAGTGTGCTTTACTAATCCCCTAAGCATTTCTTAATCTAGTGAAGGTGACCATCACCAGTAATGGTCATAACTACTTTTCTTATCTTCTTTCTCAGAGAGTTTGTTGTTACTATACACAGGTACAATTGATTTTTTAATGTTGATTTTGCACCTTGAAGCTTTATTGAGTTAATCGGTTTAGACTTTTCTCATGAATAATTTAGGGTTTTCCATAAATATAAGAAAACAGGAAAGTTCATTTTTTCCTTTCCTATTTAGATTTGTTTTTTTTATTCCCCTTTCTTGTTTCTTCTTCTTTCATTTTCCATGAAGTGTTTCTCCATCCTTATGTTTCTAAGTTACTCCATCCATGCCATTTTGTGATAGCAGCAGGAATGGACTAAAGCAGTATCTTCCTTAAATTTTTCACTTTGTTTATTCATTTTTCTGGTATAATTAAGTTATCTGTGTTCTCTTATAGCTTGCTGAGCTTTTATAAAACAATTACTTTTAATTGTCAGGAAATTTGTAGACTTGCAATTTTTAGGGTTAATAACTGGAAAAGTACTATATTCAATCAGTATGTTGTTTCCTTGAGTTTTCATTTTCTTTGTAGCCTTGCATTACTGTCTTCGTATTTGAAGAACCAATCATCTCCTTCAGCCCTTTCTACCTTACGCAGTTGAGAAATTCCTTAGCCAGTCAGCTGGGCTAGGGGGTCCAATGACCTCTGAAATTTCTGTGACTGTGCTTCAGGCACTTTTCTCATTCTCTGCGGGATGGGGTGAGAATTCTTAATGTTTTATTCTTCTTCTTGTTCTCACAAAGCTAAGCTGAGTGCTGAGAATCTCTTTTCCCTAGGGTAGTTTCCTAAAAAGCTCACACTGATGTGCCTTTTTCCAATCCAGCAGATTCAGGGTGTGTCTGGGTCCGCACTGTGAGCTATCTACAAAGACTTGCATTCACTGTTTTCAGGATGCTTATAAGGAACTCGCTACGGGACAGTCTTTGGTGACACCGTGTACTAGTTTGGGAGATCTTGGAGCAAGGTATACAACGTGGCTTCTGGTGGGCCTCCTTAGTGTGTCTATAAAGCAGTCAGTAAGGTCTGTGGGCCTTTATTGAGTTTCAGGTCCTGGTTTCTGAGTCCCTGCTTCTCTTTCTCGTTCTCAGACTGTCTCAATTACCCACCTATGACAATGGTCCTCTCGATACTGCAGGAGGCACAAGGAAGGTGCTGTCTGTGGAGACGCTTCCCGTGCATTTTCAGAAGCTGAATGCTTACTCATTATGCTCCCAGCCTCTTGGAGGAATCCAGGCTGAAGGGGTTTTAGTGGCACTAAGCTGTGCTATGTTGGGACCAGGAATGGTGCTGCTAACCGGAAGTAATTCTTCTCTTCTTCCAGGTGCTTGTTGATTTTTTTGCTCCAGCAATGTGCTAGAACTTTTCCTTTGGATTCCTGGGAGCCCATAAAGATGCTTCCTTCTGTGAGTGGTTGTCATAATTAGTCACAATGGGGAGATGATGGTAGTAAGTCCTATTCTAGTCTGTTTGTAGATGTCACTCTTTTTTTGATATATTCATTTTAAAGCTCCAATTTTTTCCCCATGCATTGCTCTTTTTGCATTGTATACATTTTGATTTGTCTAATTTCATTCAATTCAAAATGTTTCTTAATTTCTCATTTGATTTCTTCTTTGGCCTATGGATTATTTGAGTATGTTGTCTAATTTCCAAATATTTGATGACTGTTGCATTTCCTACAATTGATTATTTCTAGTTTAGTTTCACTATAGCCAGAAACATTATTTCTATGTTTTTAATTACTTTAAATTTACTGAGGGTTCTTTGTCATCTGGCATATACTCTATCATGGAGAATGATACATACAAACTTGAAAAGAATGAACATTTTATATTTATTGTGTGAAAGGTTCTTTATATGTTAGTTGGATAGGTCAAATTTGTTGTTAGAATTATTCATGTTTTCCATAACTTTGTTTATTAATCTTTTAGTTATTTAAGTTATTCAGAATGAATTTATGAAAGTCTCTAACTATTGCTGTTAAATCATCTATTTCTACTTTCAGTTCTATTAGTTTTCTATCATACATATTTAAGCCTCCATTAGTAAGCAAGTATATAATTACTATATCTCCCTGACACAGTTTCCTTTTTTATCATAATGAAATTTTCCTTTGTCTTTAGTAACATTTCATGCACTAAAGTCCATTTTGTCTAAAATATATACAAAATTGTTAATATATCCCAGAAATTCTGCTAGTCACTCAGAAGCATACAAAATAGTATTTGATACCAGTCATCCAAAAACAGGATAATGTAGACATATTACCAGTTAATTTCACAATAATAGTGAATATTAGAATGGGAGCAGTCACAGAATACCAGTGGAGAATGGAGAGTGATCATGTCATGAAGCATGAAGTTTCAGATCAGCCTTCTTGAGAGGGATGATGAATAAACTGGAATTTAGACAAATGCACAGGAATAAAAAATGTTAGTTGTGGGAAAATGGCATAATAGAGGGATGACAGTAGAGTCAGCTGGGCTTTCTTGGGCCATGAGTTTGACTTGTCATGGTCATAGACTTTCCTTTCATGAGTCTGCTTGAGAACATTCACGCTTTTACTCTCTCAGTAACTCTTTTACTCTCCAGATTGTGACACATGACAAGAAAAATGACAACGAATAAGCATGACCTATGGAGCATCACAGTCCATCATTCTAAAATTGCCTCATTATTTCATTATCTCATAGCAAGACATTCTGTTCTTTATTTAAGAGTGTTAAGAGTGGATTTTTGGTTAAAAGAGTAGCGCACACCAGCACTAAAGCCTCTCCATGCAAACCGTGGTTGGATCAGCAACACTGACATACTTGGGAGCTTGTCAGGAATGCAGAATCCTAGGCCTCCTTTCAACACACCGAATTCGAATCCATATCTTAACAAGGTCCTTAGTGACTCATTTGTACATCAAAGTTTATGAACCACTGAACTAGATCTTCCTAAGATTTCTTCCAACTTTTAAATGTATACATTATAAAAGTTGTGTATAGGCAGTGAGATTGGACAGAGTGCAGAAATTTCTGTTACCAACGTGAAGTGTCACATTAAAGTGAATGTTCAAGAAGACAAATGCATATGAGAATCATGAGTGATCCTCCCCACTGTTATCTTGTAGTATTTGATATTGCTGTATCTAGTGAATTGAGACAGCAGGATATATCAAGTGTTTTCATAAAGCAAACTTAATCTGTACTTTGTTATTCTTTACTCACTGGGTAGATTTCTATGACTCTGAAAAAAGCTTTGCAGTTCTATCAGTGTCAGGAAACTTTTAGACTGTCAGATCATGAAATATAGTCTTAAAACACCCAGATTCTTCACTGAGGATCATACTGTCATTTCCATCTCTAATTTGGCCTGGAGAAGACACACATGGCATTTGCTTCTCTCTTTTCAGCTTTCCTCTTTCCCAACTTGGTATCCACTAACTCTTTTACGTGCTTGGCAGTGGGAAGAGGTGACTAGGAAGAGGATAAGGGGAGAAAGTGGGGGAGCGCTGTTTCACTGGTACAACTTGAGGCAGGTGTTGTGCCTTCAGGTTTAGCCAAACTTCCAGGATGAGATCGTTTAGGTTCTCTTTTTTGACAAGACCTATTGCATATGGTATTCACATCTTTGTCTCACAAATGAGAGGGACAAAAGCCATTTCTGGCCTTTCAACCTTCTCAAGTTTGAAGAAACCAGTTAGATTTTCTACCTGTATATTTAACAGGGACACTCTAACAGGAGTCCACTGTGAATGTTGTGTTTGTTGAAGACATCACTCAAGTTCTTTGAGAGGCTCTGGGAAGCCTCCTTTACTCAACTTCAGCATGGCAGGGCTCATAGCATACTGCTATTCTTTCCAAGGAGTTCCTTTCTAAACTTCCTTCCTCAGTCTTCATGTTTGCCATAAACCCCAAGCTGAATGAAAAGCTAATGGCCAGAAAACCATGTTCTCTTATTTCTCTTGATCTAGCATTTGTTTCACAAATTTCAAATCTCTTGAAGCTTCACGCTCCATTGAACTATCCAATTTTAAAGCATGTATGGCCTTGACATATCTAGTGCATAGATGTGTTATAAGAAGAGACTGATACAATGCAGGTATCCCTTCATATATGCAGTCCCATGATAAGTGACTCAAAGAACCCCCATTGGGAGGAGAGCTGAGTGTCTCTAATAGGAAAGAAGAAACCAGGCAGTATGGGATCTCTAATAAGAAGGAAAAAACCAGGGAGGATGAGTTTGCTGAAAATAAACAGTTAATATTTGGAAAAAAGTATGAGTTTTGATATAGTCTTCCAGATACATGTTTTTCCA
This sequence comes from Hydrochoerus hydrochaeris, assembly GCA_004027455.1. NCBI lineage: Eukaryota > Metazoa > Chordata > Mammalia > Rodentia > Hydrochaeridae > Hydrochoerus > Hydrochoerus hydrochaeris. The sequence goes on from PVLA01001847.1 coordinate 167,181, forward strand.
GTTTCATCTTCTGGTTCTTAGAGAAAGCAATAAATAAAACTAAAAGAGAACTTCCATTGAGAGCTATCCTCAGTGTAAACTAAAAAACTATTTTAGAAGTATTTTCAACAGTATATGACCCAGAGGAGAATGTACCTCCATCTTTCTTGTATAGATAAAGAATCAAGAAAAACTCAAGAAAAAAGAACACAAAAAACCAAACCAAAACAAAACAACTCAGTGTTTAGGAGTGGAAGTAAAAAAGCAGCTGAAAGGACTCAAGGAGTAGGTTAATGCCAATGTCCATGGCGAGACTCCCCTGCATGCACAGGAGTATGCAAGACTGTAGTGCCTCTAAGTACCAAGGCCACCACGTGAACTTGCTCATGACCCCATTGGGCCCTCCCATGGATAACTAGAGGTGTGGTGAATCAGGAGAGGGGCCAGTGGAGTCAAAGTTCTGTGGGAGCAGACAGGAGTTGTGCATTCATAAAATTTCACTGCAAATGTCTGTGCCACAGAAAAAAAAATAAGACCTTAGTAATATTGGTGATTTTCTTTTGTAATTTTTAGTTTAAAGAGAATACAACCAAGCAAAATAAAACAGAATAGAGCCAATCAAAACTAAACAGTGTGACACAGGATTTCAAAACAAAGTAATAGGAAATCAACAATGGTGATCAGAATGCTTCTTGTTGTCCTCAAAATATCTGCCCAAACCTTCAGACATAGAATCATCAAGCAAATCAGAACGGAATATAACCAAGAAAAACAAAACAATGAGCTCATTACAGGATTTCAAGACAAGATAATAGTAAATCCAAAATGGCTACCATGATATATCTTATTATCTTTGAAATAGTTGCACATGCCATCAGATATAATAAAATAAAACCAGACAAACAGAATAAAACTTAACCAAATAAAACAATGAAAATGACACAGGACTTTGAAACAAGATAAATAGGGAATTAACAATGGCTTCTACCTTCAAAAGGAGATGCCTCATAGATGCTACATTGCATATTGTTATTCTCTGAATAGATAATCAAACCACCAGCTTTACTCCGGAAAAGTCAGTAAAAAACTAAACACTACAAGTATTAAGTTATATTTTACCTCAATAGCTATCCTATAAACCTGTGTTTCTCTGGATCAACTGGTTGCTTATGAGAAATGGGAGGGATGTTGGCTCTTCTTGTCTCTCAGCCCACCGCTGGAAGGGGCTGAAATCTGGTTCTCCTCCTGGTGGCCTGCACGTGACTCCAACTCATAGGAAAGGGCTGGAAACTGGTTTTCCTCCCAGCAGCTCACACCAATATTGGTGACTTTTTTTTAAATAAGGAGACAGTTCAATGGCAAAGGTCAATCTCGACAGTTGAGTGGTATGGACATTGAGAAGAAACTTGTGAAAATCAGGTTCAAAGTCATCGAGAAGGGTCAGACTTGCTCGGTCAATCATAAAACCCCATGAAAGAGCAATGCAGCAAATGTGCTTTTTTCCTCTCATTCTGACTGTAGGAAACATTGAAGCAATTATTTAAGTCAGAAACCACTGACATATGGTTAGCAGAACATGTAGGAGCTAACCTTAACTTTCCCACTCTCCAGAAATAGTTACAACCATTTCAATAGCATTAGCATTGATGGAATGTACCTTAAAAATTTCTGATAACAACTAACTACTCTTTTCTTCTACTGTGACATTCCTTACTCTTACCATTTCTGAATCATCACATTTTTTTCTGCCAATTTAAAAAAATTCTCCATCCTCTTCCATTCTTTACATTTCTTTTCTCATCTCAATTACTATGCAAAATGAAAAAGAAAGAAAATTTATGGTGAAAATGAATCACAGTGTACCCAAATTCTTTTCCAAATAGCTGGAAAAAAAGGTGAATCTTATTTGTTTTCCTTTGGATGTACATATTTTGAGCTCTGGATTGAATGGAGACACAATCTTGTGTTAATATTTTACTGTGCTCAATTTAATGTCTCAGAGTCTGAATCTTAAGCCTAGGGAGATAAGGGAGGTATCACCAGAGATGTTTGGGCTTAAGGCCAAAGAAGAGAATCAGAGCACCACATGAAATAAGACTCAAAACTGAGCACAGGGCTCAGCTGTAGAACATATGTTTGGAGAAGAAAAGCACTTTTCTGCTTTGTAATAGCATTACCTTTGATACATTCTTCATTTTGATTCTTGGCTAATAAAGCATAATTAAGGAAAGCAATCCTGTGAAATTTTTTGGTTTTTAAATCTCTCCTTGTTTTAAATTCATTGAATTCAGCAGTGCTCTTTTTCAGAGCATTAGATTGAGTGGCCTTTAACAAAGATGGGTGAGACATGTATACACTGATGTTAAATCAGATAAAATAGACGTCAGTTCTCTTGGAAGATGGAGAGGTTGAGGTTAACTTCTGCACATGTGACTAAATGTATGACAGCGGAGTGTGTTGAAAATAGATGGAGCACAATAGTTGGATCTTTAGACAACATGATTCCATTTATCACTAAGGTGAAAGCAGAGACCAGTGCCTAGCCACCTTACAGTACAGTGACATTTTCTGCTACGTATATGCTGTGCTTTTGAACCAAGGAGCTGGGTCATTCTCCTGTTATGTTAGACAAAGTATTCAAGTCATTGAAGACCTTCCAGGTAGCAACATCTGGGCAACAGTGCACAGTACATAACGGGCCTCAAGGACTTGAGCCTCAAGCAGTTGCACATCTGTTTTGGGTTTGGAAATATGGTGCTCTCCTTGCGAGGATGTCCTTGAAATTTTTTTTTAGCTGCTGATTGCAGATTTACCATTTTTTCAAAAGTATTCATATAATGCAGCTAATACATTTTGTATGTTTAAAGGATTTTGTGATTCTAGAGGGAGAACATGTTAGGAACTAGTTAGGTGTGTTCCTGTTATGACACATGATGCTTCAGCAATGCAATGTGTGTGTTTCATAATTACTGTGTGAGTAAGTATATTCATAGCACTTTTCTGTTTCTGAAGTGAAACTAAATGACATGTCCTTTTCCAGCTCTCTTCTGCTTTCGTAGCTCCTGGAAATTTTTTGACCTAAAAAATAAAAAGAAAAAGAAACTTGAAATGAAGCATTTGGCTTGGTGACAGTTAAATGAGAAAACCCCACCAAAATGTTCTATTGATGCTTTAGGGAACTCTGGTGTCACACTGGTACTGAGTCAGATGTGTGACTGGAGGTGAGACACCTGTCTTATTAATGGCTCTTTGAAAGTGTTGCTACATAAAAATTAAATAATTCATCTGGTAAGTTAACTGGACCTCAAGTCAACTGCACAAATGCTGAGTTTATGCTTGCTGTCCAAATCAATTACCTCCAAATGATAGCCTAGAACTGGTCAACCATTAGTAAATAGACTTGCTTCTACTAAGGAAGAAGAAAAGAAACCAAAAGATCAGAATAGTCAAGTGAGAATTAAAATAAAATACACTCTCAATAGAACAAGCACAAAAAAAAATTTCTCTGGACATATGACTGTAACTTGTCTTCCGTTTCTCTACAGCTCCATTCATCTCTGTAGCAAAACAGAGAGCAGCCAGTGCTATTGCAAGAATTTTAAAGAAGCCTGAGAAGCCTCAGATCTTCACCATCTTGGATTCATCATGTGTATGTGATGTTTCTCAGAGTTAAAATGAAAACCATATAGTTATTTTTTCCTAATGTGTTTATAATGCATGTGTGTTGTGCTGAGTAGAAACTCTAGGTGGTCAGAATATTGTAGTTAAAGATGTTTTTAGATAAAGCTTCAAAAACCCAAATAAATGATTTGTTAGTAAGTAGAAGACCCTTGTCAGGGTTAGAGCACCAGGTACACCATCCATTTGGGCAAGGGGATGAAGTTAAAAACTAATCCAAGTCTCAGCCTCAGGACTAAGTCCCTGGACCTCAGCAGTGGGGTTCGTCAATCCTGCTTCAAAATTCAACTCTGCAGTCTTCAGCTTCCTCATCAGTCATTACCTGGTTTCTTTCTCGTAAACAGGTTGATACAGGTTGACTATTCCCTACCTAAAATTTTTGAGACAGAAGTGTTTCAAACTTTGAATTTTGGGGGCTTGGGGATAATTTTTACATGTACACAATGAGGTATCTTGGGGAAATGACTCGAGTCTAAAGATGAAATTCATTTGTGTTTCATATACACCCCGTACACATAGGGTGGAAACAATTATATGTGATCTATTTAGCATGCTTGTGTTTGGTCTGTGACCTGTCACATGAGGTTAAATATAAAACTTTTTCCACTTTTGCCATCATGCTAGTGCTCACAGAGTTTTGGATTTAGGAGCATTTTGCATTCATGATTTTGGTTACGGGATGCTCAACCAAAGAGGCAATCCTAGTAATCTCAGTTTATGGTTACCTATCTCACATTGGAGTGAGTGGGTGAGTAGACAGCAGCAAACTTAAAAAGTCATCTCACCTACTGCCCATGTTCTCAGCAGCCATCGCACACTGCCATACTCCCAATGATGCCAATAGCTAACAGTATTTTCAGCAGTGTCAATAATTCTAGTGATGCAGTGTTAAACTCCTGGTTTTATTCCACTATAAAATGACCTGTACAGTTAAACAGTTTATTGACACAGATTCAACAAGACTCGACTCAGGTTCCTAAACATACATCAACAGAAGAAGAAAAGATCCCTAGAAGAAGAAAAGATCTTTAGATAGAATTATAATTTCAGTTTTTAAGATCTCTTTTCTTGTATCTAATGACATTTTTCTGATTATGGAAGCAATAGATGCTTAGCTTAAAAATCTGGGTAAGTGAAGAAATGTATTATTTTAACTTGTGCTATATGCACATGCAAGTGTCTGGTTTTATGGACTTATATATTCTAGAGATATTTGTCCAGTCATACAAAAATAAGTAGTAAAGTCAGAACTTAGATTCAGGTCTACCTGATGCAGATTTTTGGGAAAATAAGTCTTGCATATTTATAACAAGTAATATATATATATATATATATATATATATATATATATCACATATAAAGGAGAGTTTACCCAAATACTATTGGTAGGAGCTTATATTATACAACAAGTCTTTGAAGGTTATTTTCATTTTTGCACTAAATTTTATAACCCTGTCAGAAATTATGTGCACTCTATTTAGTTGTTCATACCCCTCGCCTCAGATACTTTATGTCCATAATCCCCCTCTTCATTTGTGCCCTCATTTGCTAGAGAATATATTCAGATACTCGCTTCAAGAACAATTTCCAGAAAGTACTTTGATGTTATATTGTCTGAGCTTCTCAGATGGCTGAAATATTGGGTGTTTGCACCTGGAAAACAGAAAACTAATTATATACCCTATGGATAATACTGGATTTGTTCTCATCTTTTACTCAAAATTTCTCTACCTTGTTCTTTTAAACTGTATATTAAAATATTAAATCTGTCTTCTACAAAACTCATTTTCTGTTATATGTAGTATGCCACTGAAAAACAACACTAATTTTAACCACAAAATCATGATTTCCACATTGTACAGATTTTCTAATCCAAATCCTTTTCTCTTTATGGTTTAATATAGCATTTTATCTGACTCAGTATCCTTTATGTCTACATAAGAATAAAGACAGAATTTTTAAAAACATTTCCTTGCAGTAAATCTATTTAAAAGGAAGGCAGCTGTGATACTCACAGGATTGGTATTTTCTCTTGAACTTTGGTGTAGTTTCAAAACCACAGTGATTTCTTCCTACTTGCATAGGACAATCCCTGTACCCAAGACTGATTTTGATGAATTTGGAGTTCAGATTGACATGGACTTCATCCTCTTCTTTCACTTTAAAATGAAATAGGTAAAAACTCAGATTTACCATGGTTTTATTTATCTAATCTGGCATTTTGTAAGCAAGGAGCAATAAAAAGGGAATGTGAGTTGGAACACTGGGCAATCATGGCATGCAGGCTTTGCCTCTGGTCCAAATGTTACATTTTTCCATGACCACTGCAGATTAACTCAGTGACACGTTTTTGTCTTGCAAAAGGTGTCCTACAACTTCCAAGAGACTCGCATTCTCCCTCCATGTGGTACTGGCCAGCTCTTCCCCCTGCTCTTTCTCCTTTCTGATTTGTGTTCTCAAAGGTTTCTTCTCTCCGCTTTCTACTACTCTTTCATTATAGGATAATTAGACAACAGTACTCCACTTACTGTCTTGCTCAGAAGGTCAGAAATACGGGATACACATGTAAAAATTAAATTGTGAAATACAGACTTTGGAGTGGGTTAATCTGGATCCACCTTATGGGAGCAAAGCGACTTTTGGGAAATCATCTCATTTTTTGATCCTTCATTTCCCAATCAGTGAGGCTTTCTGGAGACACCTAGTCATGGTAGCCCATGACAATGATGGGATGGTTTTCTAATGAGAGGAATCCTTTCAACCCAGACCAGTTACCCACCACTCCTAATCCACTTCCTTTAGAGAGAAGCGCTGTGTATGAAACTTTGGTATTTTTCACAACTTTTAGGCAACAATTGTTCTTAATGTTTTCTCAATAAACTCTTGGAAAATAATGTGATGGACCTAATTTTAGAGACTTAGCAAATAATCTTCTAATGTAGTTTCTTGTGTCCTATTTTATTTTATTTTTTTCATTTTAAAGAGAAAAAATAAAGATAATAAACAGGTTAGTAGGAGAGTTACAATAATTAATACATTGCACATTGTTGTCTTTGTAGTTGTTATTCAGAGTACAAGATTTAGGCATGATATCGTGTCCAAACAATATTAGCACACATCTCTCTTTTCAATGAACTAACAGAAACTAGCTGTATAACTATCTTAAGTATATTGTGTATAAATATATTTTTTTCTTTCTCCCTTTCTCCTTTTCCCATTTTCCCCATCAGTTTGTCTTTTCTTTTGAACAGTTTCTTCCAAATTCACAATATCTGCTGTGTATTTTGGATCTTTAACTCATTCATTTTCTCACACTAGTGAAACAATACAATGTTTACACATATGGGTCTGATTTATTTCACTTATGAGTATGGTCTCGAGTTCCACCCATTTACCTATAAAAGTCTCCAGTTTATCCTTCTTTATGGATGAGTAGTACTACATTATAAAAAGATGCATCTTTTTAATAAATTTCTTGGTTGATGGGAATTAGGGTTGTTTTCAAGCTTTAGCAATTATAAATTGTGCTGCTATAAACATGGGTGCACATGTATTGCTATGGTATGATGTTTTTAATTCTTCTGGGAAGATGCCCAGAAGGGCAATAGCTGGGTTGTATGAAACCTCTAATTCTCATTTTTTAAGGCATCTCAACACTGATTTCCACAGTGGTTGCAGCAGTCTGCACTCCCACCAACAGCGGAGAAGGGTTCCTTTTCTCCCACAGCCCTGCCAGCATCATGTCCTATTTTAATTACTCTCCCCATGGATGTAATTTTGTAGGGGAAGAATAAAAGAAATCAGACCGTGGGGAGCAACTATCCTAGTGAGAAGGACTAAAGAATATTCTTCATTGCTAATACAATGTAAAGAACAGGTGGTCCTGGATGTCACCCAGTCAGTTCTTCTACATAGGACCTTATTTCTTGTGAGATCAGTAGCTGTGTTATCCTGTCCTGAATATTTCAACTAATCCTTGCCCTTGGCAGCCTTGCCACTGGGTAGCAGGAGTAGCAAAAGGTGGATTTAATGAAAATACTTCTGTCACTGAACTGTGTTCTGTTGCCTTTGTGCTGTATCCTGTCAGTACTCAACCATATGGTGTTATAAACACCCCCTAAAATGTGATTTTTTTTACAGCTACTTTGCAGTTATAATGGGTAATTGTGATCTGCTTCACAGCTAGAAAGGAATGAAAGTGGCTTCTATGATATCACCCAACTTTAAAATGCATTAGAGAAACAGGAGGGAGGAAGGAAGGAAGCTGATCTCTACTTCCATCGCTCTATAAATCACAGTGGTTACCTCTAATAGTTTAAATCAGAAGGGAACACTAGGGTGGTCGCTTCTAGTCATTATTAGTCCATCAGCCTCCAAGCTGTGCTTTTATAACTGTCCCTCTCCATGGCTCCTTATTCCACCTTTAAAGATGAGTCTCTGTGTCTAGACTTCAGGGCATCTTAACTTCCTTCCAACCACAAAACTCATCTGCAGCCTCAATTGGGGATTGTAGAGGCTCCCTTTGGTGGGCATTTCAGCCCTGTCAATTAGATAGGAAATAGCTGGGCCTAACTGGAGTGGTTTGAGTTTGATTAACTGATATTCTACATTAAACAAAAAAACATTTAAGAATAGCTGCCATACTTGGCTGGGTTATCTAGATGCTTACACATCCTGGGATATATTTCTCTATCTCTGCAGTAGTTACAGGGCTGCCTAACTGGATCATTCCGATTAACTTTGGGGCCTACGAGAATACATTATCTAATGTTCAGAGACTGTCGACAGAAGCCAGGCTACCTCTGCTCACTCCTATCCCTAGAATGGTAGATAGGAGACCACCAGAATGCAGTGTTGGTAAAACACTCTCAATCCTAGCTGCTGGCCCCAAACCTGACCTCAGAGTCCTCATCTTTCAAGTGAAGGGAATGTCTTTCAAGAACATTTCCAGCTCTGACATTTAATGATTTGATGACATGCAAATTTGCTCAGACATGAACTTGTATACTCCTTTACCATCTTTCTGATAAGTAATACAAAGCTAGTTAGTATAAGTCTCTGACATAGTTACAGAATCTACCTGCACTGATATGTTAGAGGGGACACTCAAAGCAAAGAAACTTTTCCCTTGACCTGGGTTTGACAGTTAGTCCATGTTCTGCATTCAACCAGCTAAACAACAAAGGCACACTTTCCTAAAGCTTCTGAGCTGGTTTCCTCATTTGTAATGTAAGAGCCAGTTTGTTGTGAAGATTAGAATCCATGTGTGAAGAGTGCTTGGAGCATCACACATTCATGCTAATTTACACCCCAGGGGCTGCTACATACAACTGGATGATTCTGCGTCTGGTTCCATTCTTCTCCTTTCCTCAATGGAGCAAGAAACAGGGACTAAAGACCAGGGCTGGTTCCTGAACTTTCAGATCATTGCCGAGCCCTGAAAGCCTGTTCCTACAAAATATATTCTGTTTATTCGACGCATTTCAGTTTCATTTCCTCAATTTCAGTTCCCTTACAGTTTTATTTTCTCAAACAGTTTATTCTGTGACAAAAAACGTTTGCAAAAAATACAGGGATAATTGCTAAAGTTTTGTTCTTTTTGACAGTAATTCAATGCTTTTAACAAAATTTATAATCCTTTTGTACCTAAATGTTTATGTGTGTTGTTAAACCATAATCTAAGAGTATATAAACATTTTCACATGTTCTACCAGATCAAATATGGTACGTATGATAATAATTAGAACCACCAACCTAACATATTGTGAAAAATGCCACATATGCATTTAATTATAGTTTCTGATTTTCAAGCATGCATTCAGAGAAAGAAGGAAGTGGCTTTCTATTTAACTTCTTCACTGCTAACAGAACATGCATGTGCTTTGGCAAGTTTCCTAGGGAACATCTGTCTAAAAGGGAACATTGGGGAGTTAATCGACATCTACCAAGCCTGGGCAACTGCTGTATGGCCCATGCTGTCTCCATTAAACTTCTTAACTGTATCTCCTTTATGCAGAGTCACAAAACACACTATTGATTCAGCTCTTTGAATTAAAAAAAATTCCAAGCAAAATCTAAACTGGTTTATTTATAGTATAGCTTCATGAAGTTGGTAAATAATTTAGTATTTCCTTCTCTTTTTTTTCTGAAAGAATTGTTTGTAGAAAATGCCAGTGCTGGGGTAGGGAGTAAAGTTATGGAGAAGGGTTTGTAAATAGTTTGCAAATCTGTTTCTAATGGTTCATACCAAAGGAATGAATGGAAAAACATGCTCAGAACTGGGGAAGGGAAGAAAAGGCTATGGATGGATGAAGAACAAAACAAATTAACATTATGACATTACCTCTGTTCTGGTTGGAGGGAGCATGATGAAGGATTTAAAAATTGATACAGATCTCAGCAATTCAGAGGAGTTGAGTGGACAGACATAAATAGAATGGGTTTAAGTCTCTCTTTCTCAGCAAGGTTTGACAAGGAATGCTCTAATGGTTGCCACATGAGCAAGATTCTAAGTAGTAGATCGAATTGTTCTGTTATTAGGAAAGTTAGTGGGAATGATAGAACTTGAACTCAGTGTCTTGTGATAAACCCTAATTTAAAAAAAATTACAAGTGTAAAGTTTCTTCACTTCTTAATTATTACACCTCCACAAAAACACTGAACACTAATAGTAGTCCACAGCCAGATGATCCTAACTGTACCTGATCTCATCTGAATGTTATAGTGGTGAGTAAAGGATCAGACATAAATATGCAAGGAGAAACTTAGGACACCTAGTTAAATTTGAGTTTCAGATAAACAATGAATAATTTTTCCTTTGCTAAATCTACCAACCCTAGTTGGATAGCCATGTTAAATAAAGAAAAGCCATAAGATGAAGTCAAGTGGTCAAGCCTAAAACAGGGCTGGTGAAAGAGGAAAACTCTAAAGAGATATCACTGTAGATGGATAAAAACAGGAAAACACAAATTATAAGGAAAGCACAAAATGATATGGTAATTGGACACAATAGTTTAAAAAGTCAGGAAAAGAAGAATTGCATACACAGGAAAAGAAGTCAAAGTAGAAAGGAAGAGATAAACTGGTAATTTAGGTAGGGCACCCGCTAAGGCTTGACCACAGCAGTTGTGTTAGTGTGTACAGACAGCCCTAACAGGAACTGAGTGGGTGACAGTATCAGAATTTTATCTCTTCACAGGTTTTAGAACTAGAACTTCAAAACAAGGTGGTGGCAAGGTTGCTTTCTTTTGAGGCCTCTCTCCATGGCTTGCAGAGGGTCATCTGCCTCTAATACCTCTCTATGATACTCCTTTTTTTGTAATGTTTATGTCCGAATGTTCTTATCAGATCACCAGGCATACTTATTGAAGCCTATCATAGTGACATCATTTCATCTTAATTATTTCTGGAAATATCCTATTTTTAGTAGAGTCACATTCTGAGATACTAGAGGCTTGGACTTCAAAACACAATGTTGCAGAGACAAGATTTAGCTAACAGTATGATTGTATACTTCCCATAATCAATCCAAATTTAAATTAATTCATTTCTGTTCTGCAAATATTTATAACCACTTCTGGGTGATTTTTGTTTTAGGTGTGGGGAAACCAAAATTAATAGGACATGACAAATAATGAGTAATTTTCTAAAAGTACTTACCTCCAAAAGCCTCGTGGAAGACTAGATATTATGTATGAGGATACTGGTTTACAGACAATAGATCTAGGTCAGTCTCAGCATTCACTTCTAAGTGAGTTTGAACAGCTTTCTTATCTGTTACAGATGTGTGATCATTTTCATTCGGTAGAGCAATCTTGAGGATCAGTTATATTGACATCAAGCCCAGTTTCTGGTAAATACAGGTAGCTTTTACTATTTTTCTAAAAAGTGCTTCAGAAAACACAGAGAGAGATGATAGCTCAACAGGAGAATTTTGAAAACTTTCTTAGAACTGAGCCCTAAAACAATGGAACAATTTGTCAAGTAGAATAAGAGGCTAGATCATAATATACACAAGAAACAGCACATTCCAAAGTGCCTGGAACAGGGCAGGGCTGATGTGAGTGGAGAAAATACCAGGACAAAAAATTTACCTTACAAAGGGCCTTAAACACTGTGCTAAAATATCTGTAGAGTCCACTACTGGCAAAGAAAAGCATTGATGTCTGGAGAGAGTTTCATTTTTTATTTTTGTTGTGTTTGGTTGGTTATTTTTATTTTTCACAAAGAACTAACTGCTTTTTACAGGTGCTATTTGGGAGTGCCTAACCATAAGAGAAATGAGAAAACAAATAATGTCCATGGCAGATTCTGGCCAGCTACATACACTAGAATAAGATCAGTCCCTTACATAGTATTGATGGGTAAAAGTCCCACATCTGTTTAAATAACAAGACAGAACAAAAATATCTCAGCCTCTGCCTCTCTTTGAGTCTTCACACTTAATACATAAAGTCACTCACGTCTCATATTTTCTAAAAGCAAACCTTTCTTTTGAGCCTTTATCTTTTCTTTGGCTATAGTTTTACTATATTGTTTGTTCTTCTTACCAATGTTATTATTATTGTTGCAAAGGGAATCAATTTGTTTTTATCATCAGGTTATATGCATTTATTGCTGATGCACTTGAAGACATAAGTTAAAAAAAGGAAAAGAGGAAAAAAAGGAGGAAAAAGATAATTCTTTCCACATACTAAAAAATAATTTAGTCCTGTGCATAGGTACATAAACATATATTTTTACAATTGACAACAATATATTCTGTTTTGTGATATGATTTTTTTAAAAGTATGCTTTTATTAAAGAAAAATATATAGAGAAAATTATATAGCTAAGTGATATCAACACCTACCAAGCAATAAAATACCCTCAGTTCACAGAATCTTCTCCCTTTCCTAGGGTAACTGCAGTCTTAATTTCTAACACTATAGATATGTTTGGCTTAGAAATGGGGCAAGCAGTATGTACTCTTTTCCAACTGACTTCCATCATCCTACATTGTTTGTGAGATTCATTCATGTTTTATACATGGTAATGGTATTTTCATTTTTCATTGCTGCATAATAATTAACTGCATGAATCCACTATGATTCATTCTTCTGTTCATAAATACTTGTACTTCTTTTTTGTTTTGGATTATTATGAATAGCTCTGCTAAGAGTATATATATATATATGTATATATATACTCCACATTATGGAGCAAATGAGTGTACATTTCCATTAGGTGTATATTCAAGTGTGAAATTGCCAGGGTAGAAAGTATTTAAATAGTTTTCAATACTGATTATACTAATGGACTTTGACTATGACTTTATAGAAGACTACAATTGCTTTATCTCTCTCAGAATACTTGATAGCATCAGTCTTTTTAATTTCAAGCATTACGGTGGGTGTGTAGTGGTAGTTCACATTATTTTTTTATTTTCACTTCTTTGACTTTAAATAGATTGAGCACCTCTTCATATGTTTACTAATTACTTGGATATTTCTTTTAGTGAAGTGTTTGTCTTGTCTAGTTTTCCTATTTATTTCTCTACTTTTTTGTTATGATGTGCAGTTATTCTTTTTATATTCTAGTTAAAAGTGCTCTTTCCATTATATACTTGTTTTAAAAAAATTCTCAGAATGTTAATAAATAATGTCTTTTAAATTAAAATGACTTTCACTTATCAGTTGTTTCTTTTATATCTAGAGATTTGTAAGTCCTGTTTGTGAAATATTTACCTTGTCAATGTCATATCTTTGTGTCATCTCCTAGAAGTTTTATTGATTTGTATTTAACACTTATATTTACAACTTGCAGAACTGATTTATTTTGCATGGTATGGTAGTGGCCAAGTTTAATTTTGCATTTTCATTTTTATAACCAAATGATCCAGTACCACTTATTGAAAAACCCATTTTTCATTGCTCAGAAGTGTTCTAGTAGTGGTGTAACTCCAGTGGCTAGGTGCATGTGTGTATCTGTTTCTGAATCCTCCCTTGTCTTTGTATAAATCCCACTTTACATGGGATATTTAAACTTAGTTTTAAATTCAATAAAATAGAAGTCTAATTCTTCTGTCATGCTACACATAGCTAGTGATTATCAAGAAAGTGCAGAGAAAATTATTCCCATTGTCCAGAAAGTGGTACTGAATAACATCACTTTGAGATCAGTTCTGTCAAGTTACATAACTGTTTGACTGATCTGGAATACTCTTATACAGGACCCTGGTTGGTTCATTGTTGTATGTCAAGCTCAAACAACTGTTAAATCATAATGAGTAAAAGATGTCATGTGAAAGAAAAAAGTTTTGCTATATTCCTTTGAAGTCTGGAGCTGCCTGACAAACCCATTATATCCACAACTTTAGTGGATATCTTTAGGATCCAGAGCAGAGAATTCCACCTTATCGATTTGGAATCTTTGGTGTGTCCCATGTCTAATGCTTACAACAGTTCTTGATAAAGGCATTATTATTCCTGAACACATGTATGATACTGGTAAAAGCTTACTTTATTGAATACTTACTTTGTCTTATGTACTGTTCTAAATTTACATTCATCAACTCATTTAATGCCTATGACCTTATGAAGCAGGGACTATCAGTTCCCATTTTGTGAACGAATAGACTAAAAATATTCTGGGACATTCCCAACATCAAACCATCAGAGAAAGGGAGGCACTTGGATTTGAAACCAGGTGTGTGCTCTAGATCCTAGGCTCTTAACAGCTGGCATTGGTGCCTCTCAAGACAACCGTAGTAGTCTTCAACACATTTTATTTATTCATCCATTAACAACTAGAATCGCTGCTAAGTGCCAAGTACTGCCATTAGCTCTATTTATTAATGCTCTTTACAACCTCTGATCTCTCTGCAGAGTGTAGACCATATTTTGATTGAGTGATAACCTCAAGTGCCAGTGAGGCATATATTGCTTAGCTCTCCACACTGTCTTAGGCTGGGTTCCCAAGGAGCAGAACAGGAATTCAGGTATATCAAGGAGTATTCTTAAGAGAAAAATCATGAGGGAAGCAGAATAGAGAAGTGGAAAGATTTAATGGGAATGCCTACCCAGGTGGTGCCCAGTTGAAGAGGCAGGACTTGACCACTGTCAGGGGAACTGGCCACGCGGCTACTCAGTTATGGCAGTGGAACTCCTCGGGGTATGTGCATACCCATGTGTAACCCTCAAGAAGAACACTCCTGTTTAACTCAACTTAGGAGAATTCTGTAGCGAATGAGGCAATTATAAACCATTAACCACTAGCAACCACAAAAGCTGGAGAAGGTATACAGACCAGTAAAAAGGCATTTTGACCGGGCACTGGCTGATCCACAGTACTCACCCTCCATTAAAATATTTCTATTTTATTCATTACTTAAGATGAGTGTGAAATCGTGTTCAACACGTTCATGTACTTGACTGGTTTCGTGTAGATTTCACAAAACACTTTCGGAGCCGTGATTATTGCTGCCAAGTCTCTACTTCAGGAATACATGCTTTGTTGCACACATTTAAACACTTCCAAATGGAATGAGATCAGATTGGAACAAGAAAGCCCTACAATCTATTTTAAATAACAATTAGTAAATAAAAACATCTGGTAGATGATTAAGATCCACATCCTAAACTCTGGCGAAGAAATTGCGGTGTACCTTTAAGGTGGAGTGAGCACATTAGTAGCTCTTTCCCTGAATTTTTTTGTGTCTAACAGGGACTCAGGAAATGTAGGCAGGAGGATATGGAGTCATTTGGAGAACTCAGTGGGATGAGAGGGCACTGAGCATGTCTCCCCCTGTTTTATTGATCTCTATGCTGTGTTCTGTTTATGCTCTTTAGAAGAGTAGTTATGAAAACCCAGATAGTACACTCATTGGCTGTGCATGTGACACCGACATCTGCTTGCTTTGGCTTGACGCCTCTGGTAGGCACCATCGGGAATGCTTTAGTCCATACCTTCCCTTTAGAAACAACAGGAGAAAAAAAGAAAGCTTCAAAGGCCTGAAACACCTGTGTAACCTCTTCCATGCCGTAGAACTGGTTCTGCAAATCCAGCCCTCTGCGCTCTGACTCTCTTTGAAGGTGCCGGGAAGGAGTGATCATACAAGGTCCTGTAGCATGTAAAGTTCTTATTATCTACTGCCTGGTTTTGCGGAGACATCAGGGGAACAGTCTTTAATACCTCTAAATGCAAAAGCGAGGAGCAAGAATGTTGAGTGTCATTTTCCCATCCTCTCGCTACAACCTCACTTAAAAGGTCAAAGCAAATAAAATCTTTTGGTACCATTTTAGTAATGGATATCACAGAACGAGCCCCACTGAGTCTTTATGACTTCACTCTCAGTTTTCCAAAATAGGATATTGTTTCAATTGCTTAAAACATAGAGGCAAACCACGTATGATGAATGCATTCTGTTTGAAATCAGTTTTCTTCATCACTTTATTAGATTGAATGCTCTGACCTGGCAACTATTATTTTCCCATTGTGCTTTCTGCAGAACTGCTCACTCTTGGAGCTTTGTGGCTGTGAGCTCCTGATTAGTTTCATTGTTTTTCTTTTCTTCTCCTTGCCTGAGTACAAGGACTTAACACTTTCCTCACCTTGGAGTAGCAGGGCAGCAAGCACCACAAGGAAGGTAGAGTAAACAGGATGATTAAACAACCAGCATGCAGCAAGGGGGCAATATTTCAATAGCAAATATTGCTACCCATATACCTCAACAGAATGTGCTAAAGTAAACAAAATGATAGCATAATTATAGTAGTTCCAATTATGTTAATTAGACTGCATGCACGCTTCATTGATAAGCAACTGTGCTGCAAGGAAATGCTGTTCAGCCTGCTACTTTAGCCTTTAGCAGCTTTGTGTCACATATGCTACTATATTCTTGGGTAACATTTACCTCACAATTTTTTCTTTCCTCTATAATAATTTTGCTGAAAAAAATTGAAAACAGAAAAGCGTACTACCCCACAATTCTCCAGAAGTTAAAGATTCCCAAATGAATTCCATGCCTGCTAAGTTCCTCGAGGTTTTGTTTCCCTTCTTGAACCTCAAATGAAAAACATTAACATGTTCCATTTGACTAACTAAAATCCAGCTTAAGAAAATGGATTTGCTTTCAGTCTACTCCAAATTGCATCCTCTGCTTTGATATCACCCATAAAAAGAAAACTCTTGAGGGAAGAGGCCACTAAAAGCTATAGTTAACACATAGCAGGTCACATTTTGGGGGAAATAAAAATTGGGGGAATCTGGGGTTGTTGTTGCAAATATTTTGGTAGGTTTATGAGACACCTGATTGTTTCAAAGAGATCATGAATTGTAAGAAATAGATGCTATAAAAAGACAAATCATGATGTAAATGCTTTAAAAGGAAAATTATAATTGTCAGTGAATTAGAAGAATTTATATTTTGAAACTGAGTGATAATGCAATTAAGGTAAAAATGACTTAATTATGGAACAGTTTAAAAAATTATCAATAAAATAAAAGTAAATTAAACCCTAGGCTAATCAGAAAATTTAAGAAAGGGTATGTAGTACTTAGTTGAGATATTTAAGTGACATTGTCATAAAAGTGTAGAAAATGTTTCAAGGTGAAATAGAGAGGTTGTGTTCTTCCCCCTAAAAGATTGCCAGAAAATTAATAATCTAAATGAAATGCTTATAAGATGGGATTAAAATGAGAAATTAACTAGTGTTGAGTAGTGAAAAGAATCCTCTACCACTTTAACTCCCCTCCTGTACCTTGTGCCATCCCTTCTCTTTTTTAAGAGCTCATTTCATCAGTTGCTCTTATTTTGTCCTTTATTTCAGATTTTCTACTTGTTCCTTTGCAGTAAACTCTACTCAAGCCTCTCTACTCTAAAATAACTGTTCCTTCTCATCATTTTCCTCCCTCCCTTTGTTTCTTTCTTCCTTCCTCTCTCTTTCCCTCTCTTTCTCCACCAACACCTTTACTTTTCTCTCCTTGCTGAAGCTTTTAAAAGAATGGGTGCGGGGTGTGGGGGAGAATGGGTACAGTCACCTACTCTACCTTTTACCTTCACAGTTAGTGCCAAGTAAAAAATTGCCGTGAGTTAGAATTTTAAAAATCCAGCAGTCCCTGTCGAAAGCAGGCTAAATCCTCTTGGGTTTAATTTCAGCTATCAGTGCCATTAGGTTGGAACTTTAGACTCAGTATCCTTAAAATAAGCTTCTCATGTATCAGTGCTTCTTCTCACTTGAAAATTTCAGTCTGTTATTCCAGCGTGGATGAAATTTGTTTCCAATCAGATAGTATATTGAGCAAAAGGAAAAACCAAGCAAAATAAAATCATACTGTGAGTATTCATAACAGGCAAGAGTAGCTTGTAAAAATATCAAGAACAAATGCCCCGTGGGAAGATGTCTTAAAAATGCTGAGCTGATTTTATGGTGAAAGGAAAAGCTAAGCACTGGAAAGTGACCGTCTGTAATTATATGAAAGATTATTAAGAAGGAAGATACTACCAGCTGCTCTTCTCTCTGCTCAGGGAGGAAAGATGAGATTAAATTATAACTGGAAAGATTAGTTTAGAGGTAAGGAAGAACACTATAGATTTAGGGGGTGATACTCTCTCAGGTAAATTATTAAGTGAGAGTAAAACCTTGAATGTGGAATTATAAAAAGTTGGAAAAACTTTTTCTTGGATAGTTTCAGCCATTTTTATAGATAGAATAGATATTTGCTTAAAATTTTCCTGGATATTTTTGTGCACCAAATATAATGCGTGTAGATAAAATGAAAAGCTGTAATTTTTACTTTTTGATAACTATTTTATCTGCCCAGAGCACAGTTTCTTTTACTCTTTGTGTTCTCTGTCTGATATATTCCTATATATTTTTAGGATACTAATTTCTAAATTCAGATGCCACTTCTGATCTTCTCTAAATTTTAATAATCTCATTTTTCTGTTTTCACAGAAAGATGACATCATGACAGAAAACAGAGTTCTTTGTCTTTCAAATTATCAAGGGGTTAGGGAGACACATGTTTTGACTCCATCATCTGCTGTGGAAACATGGGTACAAAGCCAGCAAGGTTTACATATTGCCAAAATGCAAGTCATTGGAAATAACTGTTGGGCAAATTTCTCTCTTTCAGGGACAGCATGAAAAGACAAGAGAAATCTCTAACTTCTTTTTAGATTAGCTAGCAAAAGATTATATATGGCATGATATTAAAATAGCATAAGACCCATCTGGAAGCCTTTTATCTAAGAGAGTGAACAATAGAGAAATAACTAGAGACCTGTAAGGAAAAATATTCTGTGAATAATGACCAAAGAAGTCACAAATAAATCTGGTCATACTTGTGAATTTGATTTACAGAACTTACTGTCATGTAATTAAGCCTCTCTATGTACTTTCCTTTAGAAACTGATAGGACAAATTTAAATGACAATTTCTATAGGCCCTACAAACAAGGAAGGAATCAAGAAAATTAAAATATTTTGCCCACGAGATGCAAGACATAGAAACAACTGTAAAGGGCACTGAATTTCAACTACACATGTTTATTAGGCCCAGTCATCTCCCAGGTGTCATAAGCTAAAACAATATGAGTAGCAGAGTTGACTCTTGCTCTTCTGAAGTTTAGAGTTGAGGACAAGAGGCATATTCTAATGTAAATATTACACAATGTTTTTCATAATGTGATAAATAGGGGGAAAGAAAGTTATGGGGCTTATGAGTTTGAAATATTTTTTAGAATGCCATTCTCAGGAAATAGTTTTATCTGAGATTTGACGGTTGTATAGAAAATACTATTTTGGAAAATAGGTGAGTAGACAGAAGTCACAATCATATCTTACACTGATGATATAGTTTGCACAAAAGTCTTGAGGCAGAAAGAAACTGAAGACATGAGCAAAGGCCCACTAGAAGATTGCTAGATGGGATGAGCAGGAGTAGAATAGGGCTATATTGTGTAGAGAATTGTGTGGCTGATCCATGCAGGGTATGGTAGATTCTGTTTATAGTCTAACACAAGAAAGCTAATGAACCATTTTTCATATGGGAGTGATATACAATATCACTGTAGCCAGAGTATGAAGAATAGATTTACGTAGGGCAAGAATGACTGGAAAAATCAGCAAGAAGCTTTATATAGTAGTATATTTGACTCTAACAGGGTGCTTTGGTGGATTAAAAAACTGGTGGTCAACTTAACACCAGCCGGACTGAATCAGCGTGGTGCTGTGTGAGGGGCTAACCTGAGGATTACTGCCAACATAAAAGGAGAACTGGAGAAGTTAGACTTGGGGGTCCTCCTAAGTGTTGTTAGGGGCTGTTGGTTCTGTTGGAGCTGTTGGTTCTTTGGAGGGGTTTGTCATGGTGGCTTCCCTGACATGAACTTGGCTGTCATTATCAGAGGAGCTCAGGACCTTGTCACTGAGGATGGCTACAGTTTACTTTGGGGGAGTTCTGGTCCTTACTTTGAGTATCGCTTCCTGGTTCTGGAGGGAAAGATATATGCTGTTCAATCTTCAGGAGAAGCTTGTCACACTGGCTTCCTGATATGAACTCCTCTGTTCTCATCATTGGAGAAGCACAGGACCTTGTGGTCTCTGAGGATGACTATGGTACTTTTCAGAGGAGCCTGGGTCCTTATTTTGAGCATTGTTTCTTGGCTCCAGTACAGAACCCTTAACCTACTGGCACAGATCCTTCACCCCACTGGCACTGACTTTTTAGCTTCCGCCGCTGACTGTTGGGCCTTCCCAGTGCAGATCCATGAAACAGACTTGTGTGAGTCATTGTCATGGGCTCTAGGCCTCCTGTTGGACTCCTGGGAGTCATTGTCATGGGCTCTATGTCTTTAACTGGACTCATGCAGTACATTGCTGTGGAATCCAGGCCCTTGGCTGGATTCTGTAGGTCTTTAGTGTTGTGGACAGATTCTCTGCACTTTCTTTGTATTTGACTCCTTGGGTGACTATTATAAATAATACTATAAATTATGTGTGCTGTGTGCTATTGTTTTCCTTGCAATTCCTGACTACAATAGGTGCTGACTGCCAACAGTGGTAGTAGAAGTGAGAGAACTGAAAAACTTCATAAAGTAAATGGATATACTTTGAGACCATGATGCTAAGTGAAATAAATTAAACATGGAAGATTAAATATCTCATTGGTTTGAGAAACCCAGATTATAAATAAATAAGAGAATATATATATATATATATATATATATATATATATATATATATTCAGGCTGGCCTTGAATTCATGGTGATCCTCTTGCTTCACCTTCCTGAGTGCTGAGATTACAAGTGTGCCACCATGCAGGCAATGGAATATATATTTAGAGCTAATTAATGATAAATGGGAGTTCATGGTAAAAGAAAAATGACTATTCATCTAGAGAAGCTGAAAGACTTTTAAAAAGAATTTTGAGGTCATCAGGGAATGAATGCATCATGTGGATGTCAGAGCTGGGTTTCTGTTTTGAAATTTTCAAAAGTAACTTCTGAGAATCATCCAACACCTTAGACAAGGACACAGAACACCCTTGTTCTAGGTCAGGGCTTACAAATTTTTTGTCTACAAGGTTTAGACAGTAAATATTTTAGAATTTAGGGAGACTTCATGGTCTCAGTCACAACCATTCAATTTTTCTGGAATGGAGTACAAGAAGACTAAAAAATGTAAATGATTGGGCTTGGCTGTGATCCAATTAAACTTTACTTACAAAGGTAGGCTAAATTTCACTCCAGGGCATCTCCTGCCTACCAGTTATAGATGATGAACACTATGATTAACTGCACAAACAATTATTTATGCTGATAGCAGTGGATCATGAAAAATATGTTCAGTGTTTTCTGCATAAATTTTCATAAAATTTAAAATATTTTAAAAATCTAGTAAAATTAACTGAAGTTAATTTTGTGCTTGAGGTCTTACCTGAATTTTTCAGAGAACTAAAGCAAACATCAATTGCTTTATTTTTCTGGCAACAAAGTATAAATGGGATTTTGATGCTAATACTGGTAGCCGAGCACTAGAAAGGTTAGTTTCAAGCCTTGTATTCATCTCATTCTAAAAACTGAGTCAACAATAAATATTTGCCTTTATATCACTGTATTTCACTGTAACATCATCCTGTTAGGGAATGACATTCTCTATTATTATTATTAGCAGTTATAATTGTTAAAAGAAGACATTCCTTTATAGAACTTCTGATAGCCTCTACAAATCTCTTCTTCCAACACTGAATGTTCAAATAAATTTCATATGTAAATGTGAATAGTATTTGCACACATTCCATACAGAATCTGACACAAATATTCATTGAAAACCATTTACCACTTCTACAGATTTAATAGGAAGAAATCATTAAGTGAAAAATTTTGTAAGATATTTCCTTGTGCGACTGGAAATATAGCTCAGTGGCACAGTTCCTAACTGGCAAGCACAAGGTCATGAGTTTGATCCCCAGTACCAAAATAAATATAAATAAATACTCTCTTTGTATAGCAGTTATTTCTTGAAACCTTCAGTTTATTGCATTGTCTAAAATACATATGTAGCCATACGTGTCCAGACTCCAAAACAAATAGCCAACCAATCCTTTTAATGACTAGATCATAGACTCTTAGAAAGTTTCTAACACCATGGACTTTGTTTGCATGACAATATATTTTATTTTATATAAAAATATTTTCTGTAAATTACATGTATTTCCTTCAGTTAATATTTAACTTTATAATGTGTAAACACTAAATTTTTTTTAATTGAAGAAAGATAGATATTAAAAATAGGAAAATCAGATACATCAGAGGGCTATCTTGCAAAAAAAAAGGCTTTGTTTCATAGCCTAAGAGATCAATTTTTAGTTTCATTTGTTTTGTTTCTTGCACTGTGGATCAAACTCAGGGCCTTGTGCATGCAAAACACTGACTCTGCAACTGAGCTACATCTTAGTTTAAAGTTAAAATGTTTTAAAGCTTCTTTTGAAAATCAAGATTCTTTTAAATATCATACTCAGATCAACAGGCTTTCATAGCAACCTGGATCGCCTGGAGAGCAAGCATGGAGAGACCCTTATTCAAGATTACTGAACTAACAGGTGTTTTACTTGGCTATACAATTTTATGAAGCTATGAAAGCCTCATTAAATTGTAGGTCAGAGGCATCTCTCTTAGAAAGCAGCTGTGTCAGTTAAGAAGAAGAGGGCTTTTGATACACCAGTCTTCCACCATAACATGAAAAGCTATAAATAAATAAATAATAAATAACTCCTACCAGGTTAAACGCTTTCCCTTGTAGGTCATTATTAAAATACTATGACTCTTTTGATGTGCAGCCACTCGAAGGTGGACCTAATTAATTCCTAAATTTCTACTTTGTTTCTTCAAGCCAAGAAAAAAAAATTTATTTCATTAATTCAATTAAAAATCCAGAATATTTTAGGTTCACATTATTAGATTATGTTTTGTGAGAAGAGAAATTTTTAAAATGTAAGACACAAGCTACTTTTGAAGAAATTGACTAAGGCAATGGAATATATGTTTAGAGGTTATTAGCAATAAATGAGAGTCATGCTAAAACCAAAATGACTGTTCAGATAGAGAAATAAAAGGCTTTAAAGAAGAAACAATTTTGAGAATCTTAGGGGATACATCATGTGGAGGTCAGAGCTAGGTTCTTTTCTGAAAGATGGATAGGACTAGAAAAGATAGTGTGGTAGGGTTTCATGTACAACTTGTAAAACAAACCATGTTGAATCTGGAACAAACATAGTAGACTTAGAGAAC
Source organism: Hydrochoerus hydrochaeris (assembly GCA_004027455.1). NCBI lineage: Eukaryota > Metazoa > Chordata > Mammalia > Rodentia > Hydrochaeridae > Hydrochoerus > Hydrochoerus hydrochaeris. Next base: position 190,609 of record PVLA01001847.1, read on the forward strand.
TATAAAGAGACCATGCTGAGCAGGACAGGATTTATTTACAAATCAGTGAACTGAGAATAGGCTCAATAGAGAGATTGGGAATTTTCCACAGTAACACCAAAAAATTAAGTAATGGGCAGGAAGAGTCAATAAAATAAATGAATGGCTAGGGGGAAAAATCTTAAAAAATGGTGTCACAAAATCCTAAAGAGAAGAATCTTATAGATAAGTTAGGCTCAGTAGTGTTGGCACCAATGGGAAAATGGCAAACTGACATGCAAATTCATGGGATTAAATTGGGGATGACACCAATAGCAGCCTCAGCTGGCTCCTGGGAACACAAATCAGACTGAATTAAGTTTAGGACAGGTGTAGACTCGGTGAATTAAGAGTGTATCTTAACATTCAGGCTAAAGACGGCTGGGCTGGCCTTGATTTACTCCCACTCCCTCTCAGCACTGATGGAATGATAGAAGATATTTGAAAGATTTTATGGCAGTGTGGAATGATAAAAAAGCATACTCCACCCTCCTTTATTTAGGAGGAAAGTTATAGGGATTAATGAAGTATCACTATCGACTAAAACTTTTGAGTTTAAATACGTTGATTAATGGTTATTTTTCTGTAAAGCCATATCTACATCTATATAACTATTTCTACTGATGTACATAGCTGCCAGTAGTAAATGAAAGGAATTTGAGGTAAATGATAAGAAGCAGGTGGAATAATACGTACTGAGTAAAACCATCACACAAGCCAATCCTAGCACTCATTGGGCAGAGCCCAGAGATGCTCTTTGGCAGCGTAAAGCTCAGCAGCAATGAGTATGAGGAGCCGCGTCCTGCTATGGTTTACTGCAGAGCGTGCCACCTGGGAGACAGAGCCACACAGCCTCAAAGGAAATGCGACCCCGACAATTAGACTGATCAGCCCACTGCTTCTACAGTAATTTCACAGAAAACAAAGATCACCACTCAATCAAAACAAATAATATGCAAGAGAAAGGTACAGCCGAGCTACCTGAAGAAGAGAGATGGGCAGAGAAGAACTTAAATCCTTAGGAATTTTAGAGAAATCAAAAAAAGACACCTAACCCACAAAGAAAAACCAGAAGACTCAATAAAAAAAGAATTCTTAGGAAAAAAGTGTGTTTCCTAAATTTTTTAAATTGGGAGGGTTAAACAAATGAGGTGACACTGCTGAGGGAAATGAAGTCAGGAGGATATGTCCTTATGTGTGTATGTGTACCTATATATAACATGTCAATAAAAGATACATATGAAAAAATATTTTGAAGATTTGGATAAGAGTTCCTCTGTATCCTATATTCATACTAGGAGACACAAACAATGAAAAACATAGTCAGCCAAAGGATAATGTTTCTAAAAAGATGTCCTAAAAGCTCTAAGTCTTAAATTTTTAATTTAAGGTTACAAAGCCTCAAATAAAGAAATAAAATACAGAGTTACACCTAAGTAGTTAATAACATAGATGCAAAGCTGAGTTCAATTGTTGAGGGTTCTGATTATAGTTGCAAAACAAATCATCACAAATGCAGTGGTAAGACATCAACAATCATTCATTAAATTATCCGTATTAGTTGTGAAGTTGATTCAGATCAGCTACTTGGCTCTATAGTCTCCAGTGTGACTGTAGTGAAGTCGTGGGTGGATAAGCCTCTCAGTGGCTTCTTCACTCATATTTTGGGGTTTGTGCTGGGTGAAAATGGGAACTTCAACCAAGGATGTTGGTTGCAGCACCTTACAAAGCATCTCTACAGATGGAGCTGCCTTCTGACATGACAATAGACAACCATGGAAGCTGTGTTTCCACTGTGACCTGGGTGCAGGAGTCATGCAGCATAAGTTCCATTGCATCTGTAGTTTGTAACTTCTAAAAAGTGTTTTGGACACTGAAGTCCCAGTGCAAAACTTTTGAGGTGTGGTCCTATAGGGAGGTGTGGGTCCTATTGGAAGGTGTTTTAGTCATGACAGCTCCTGTTTAATGAACAGGATAATACCAGTCATAAAAAGGTTTAGGCTACAAGTTTGGTCTCTCATTTTCATGCTGTCCTGCTTTCCACCTTCCACTAAGAGATAATGTGGCATAAAGACCCTCTCAACGGTTCCACGCTCCTTAAACTTCCCAGTTTCCAGACTTGTGAGCCAAGTAAGTTTCTGTCCATTATAAATCTCCCAGTTTGTGCATTAATAACAGCACAAAATGGACTAACAAATCATAGTTCAGCAACTTGCTAAAACCAGGCCAAATTCAAGAGGAGAGGAATTAGACTCAAACATGTTTTAAAGTAACCACACTGAGTTGGGGATATCGCTCAATGGCATAAACATTTGTCTGGCAACTGTAAGGTTCTGAGTTTAATTTCCGGATCCCCCTACAAAACAAAGCAAATAAACACACACAAACACACACACATACACACACACACACACACACACACTGAAGAAAAATACTTAAGAAATATAGTTACGGTAAGACAAAGTTTAGTAATCTGATGGTGAGCAATAAAGAAAAAAAAGCATGTTCAAGTTTTTGTCTGATTTGGGAGGGAATTTTAGGGGTTAATGAATTACCAGCATCAATGAAAAATGTAAGTTTAAATACTCTTGTTAGAATTTCAGCAATTATCACCCTGTATTATCTATGCATGTGTCTATCTAGCCATCTATATATTTATAGTCACATAATTTCTCCCAATAAAGAACTTATTTCATTAAACAATTTATCTTGCATACTTTCCCCATGTCTTTTTATTGCACATCTCTCCACAGGCAAAGTCATTCATCTACTTTTTGTGTTCATGCCATCTGGCTATCACCTTGCTGCTGACCTCCTCGTCGCTGTTAGTCTTCTGACTCAAAGTCTTCCTTCTTTACTATGGCAATCTATGAAAATTCAGCCTCTTTTAATAGCTCATTATTTAAACTAGACTCCAAATTCCTGTGCCTCTGTTGAATGATTATCTGCTAAGATTCAACTATACTTACCTACCTGACTGAATCTTGTAATCATGGAAATTCACTCCTCCTTTCTCACTGAGCATTAACTTTACCTTCAAACTCACACCATATCATTCTCTCACCTCATGGAGACATTAAATTTCTTGGTATTTTTACTTTACTTTAGCTTAGTCTTATTGCCCATCTTTTTCTTTAAGATATCTTAGCCAAAGTGTTCAACATCTTAATTACCATTTTTTAGATATCTTTATGCCTTTAGTTTTCTAAAACAACCCAAAATTAATATTACCAAACTCTACTTCTCCTTTTTTGCACAAAGACAATGATATGAATTATCATCACAAAATTTCAGATCTATTGACATGTAGGTACTCAGAGCTGCCCATAAATGATTTTATATATTGTTAGATATATGTCATTCCAATGTTCTATTGCTGCTTTTCTCAAGCACCAACAGATTTTTATTGTTCTTTTCTACCTTCTGATACCATGTAAGTGCTGTAATTTGCAATAGGTAAACATTGTTTTCATCATGAAAATCAAGGTCATTAAAGTTTAAGTCTTTAAATCTTCCTTGGCTTGCTAATACTCCTACATATAAATGTGCTTGCCTTGTATTCCTCGGTAATCTTTTTCATCATTTCATCATCCCTGTGCTGTCCAGGTCTTTGAGCCCTTTCTTTTCTGTGCTATACAAATGTAACTTTTCATCTGTCTCTGTGCAAATCCTTTTCTTTTCAGCCAATAAACATTTTTGAATCTTTTTATTCTAAGAAAAGAAAAAGGATGTGCAAATCAACATTCTCCTGGAGTTATCATTTAATTGTTTCTCTCTGATTTCATAAAAGAGAAATCTGTACTGTTACTTAACATTACCTCTCATTTGGAATTCAGCTGACTATGGTTTATATCACACTTCACTCTTAAAACTATTCCTGTTAAAATCACCAAATGTCCTCATGATTTCAGTCAAAAGTAGATTTTCCTATTGGTATCACTGAATTTGGTTACTCTTGAATTTATTGGTCACTTTACTCTTGTTGGCACCAAACCAATTTGTTTTTTCTTTTTACTCTATCAAAATTAGCCACTAATATTTTGAATGCTGATGTTCATCTGAGTTCTTTGTCTCACAGCTCTTTTCAGATTTCCTTCTCTCTAGATGATCTCACTCTCTTTCAAAAGTTCAGCTTATGCCTATCCACTAAGGATTTCTCAGACTGAATTCTCCAGACTGAGTCTCTAAGTTTCAGAGTTACGTTCTTAAACTGAATTCTCCAGACTGAGTCTTTAAGTTTCAGAGTCCCGTCAGACTGTCCACCATATAACAGCTTATTTTCGGTCAAAACTTAACATGCCTTTTTTTCCCTTCTTACAAATTTTCCTTCCAAACTCTCTCACTTAATGTCAGTCAGTCAAGTTAAAATATCACTTATCCTTGAGTTTTCTTTATCTCTTTTATATCCATTCAACCTTTTAGCCTAACCTACATATTTCATACCTGTGTTCTCTCCTCCCCATTACAATTACTTCAGTCTAGTTCAGACATTTCACATTACTTGCAGAATTTCTGAAACAGGATCCAAAGTCATCTTCTGGTCTCCAACTTTGAATTCCATCTTTCTCTGTCTGCCATATTGAAAAACAAGCAACTGTTCCTTAGAAAGACTTAACGGGAATGAATATTCACTGGATAAAGCTGGGCTTCCATTCAAGTGAAGGTGTGGAAATGCAGGATTACCCAGGAGTTAAGAGGACAGCATTTGCTATCATATTGCTGCTTATCACAGGTTCATAGCACAAAATCTAGATGCATACTTTTGAGAAAATTAGCTTCTCAACCATTCAGTTTCCTCACACTTCACCTTAAATTGTAGCAGTTATATTATTTTACTAATGTGAGGAGTGAGTGTGAAGGTACCTGCAGAATGCTTACACCACTCCTGATACACACTGAGCTCTGAGTAAATACTGAAGTGTACTGATTACAATTTAAAAAGGAAATAGCTCTAAAGAGATAGAGAAATGCATGTAACCAAAGGGTTGGAAGGCTGACGTAGACTTCCTCATCTCACTTTATTGTCCCTGCCAGGGACTTTGTCCTTTCTGCCTTAAAGATTCCAAAACTATCATTCTCTTCATACTATGCTAAAACACTTAGTAATTGTTCCTAAACTGCTATTGGGTTGAGTGTTTAGTCATTAAACTAAAATAGAGTCTCATTCCAAAATGAATTAAATGACAAAACTAGTCGAAATATTAAAACCATTAAAGCATTTGAAGAATACATAGGAGGATTTATTTTGTCTCTGATTCAAGAAATCTTTACAAAGATCAAAAACAAAGACCATTAAAAATTGGCAAATTATTATGTAAAATACTTTAAAATGTGCATGTTTAAAATACCTAAACAAAGGGAAAATGGATGATAAACTGGGAAAATATTTTAGTGCCTATGGATAAAGATAATTTCCCCTTATTAAAATTAAGTCAGTTAAAAAAACTTGAAAAGTCTTAAAATATATAAAAAATTTTAAAAAGCAAAGGGAAAACAGTGTATACATGCTTGTATTTATGGAAAAGTCAATGAAGGAATGTGTATGAATATTTTCTCATGCACTGAGTACCTGAAAGGATACACAAGAAACTGGAAATTTGTGGTGATTCTAGAGAAATAATCTTGAAACTTATTTTCATTATATGTCTCTTTCATTTTGAATGTTCTGACATGCATAACTTTTTTTTACCATCACGAAACAGAAAATTTTTAAAGTAAACTTTCCATGAATCCCTCAGCAGGTTAAAATAAAAAATAAAAAGGGAAGGAAAAGAAAGAAAGGAAGAAAGGAAGGGAAGAAAAGAGGAAGGAAGCAGGGAGAGAAAGAGAGAAGGAAGTAGTGTTAAAGAAAAAAACCCTAATTCAAATTCTTAATTAATGTTTTTATCATTACCGTTAAAAATATTCCATCTCTTCTACTGATATACAAGCCATTCAGAGCTTGTATAATGTTCTAATGTTCCCAGTGTCTTGTGAATAACATTGCCAAACACTGAATAGATGCTTATATATACTTTTAAAATAAATAAACAGATGAATAATTATCTCATGGCCTGATTCATGTGTGGTCCTTTTGCTTTACAAAAGTTGCCGCCTGCTGCTTCCTGTGCTTCATGTATGTTGCACGGATTACCCAGCATTTTGGAAACTGCTAAATGAATACTTCAAGATAACTGACATTTTCTCTCCTAAGAAGAATTTTACTTAGGCTTTTATAGGTAAATTTCTCCTTTGGAGAGAAAATGCTAGCTGCAATGCAGTCTTGAGACTTTCATAGGTAAATGAATGCAACTTGAGACCATACTCTTAAGTGAAATAAATCAGACTCACATGTGTAAACATCATATTGCCTCCCTGGTGTGAGAAACCGAAAGAGTAAATAAGGTCTAAATTGTGCATTAGATATTGTGAAAAGGAAAGAAATTGTTTAAAAGGAAAAAAGAACTAGGATGGGGGAAAGTTGAAAGGAAGGAAAAAGGGAAAAAATGTAAGTTAATTATACTATTAATGTCTCTTGGTTCATAGAAAAGAAAGGTTTGTGCTAATACTGATTGGAGAATTTTTTGTGCCCATATATTAGGCTCTGAGCAACTAATTTAAAGACAATAGTTTGCAATGTACTATTATTATCCTCCTATCATCTTGTTATGAAATTTTGCTTTATTTTTCATAAAATAAAAAAAAGAATTTTATACTGCAGATTTTTGAGTCAGTAAAGTCTCAGAGCCCTGCCATCTTGAATAAATCTTTGTTTTTCAGAAAGACGGCACCACTAAAAAAAAGACATCGATAGATTTGTATATTAATCAAGAGAGTTCTACCATATAGTGTGGGTAATCTTCCAAGAAATGGTTAACATTCTATATACTAGCATATTTACTGGAAATGATTGGTACACATTGTGTGTAATTGAGAGCTTTACATGGCACTCAATTTAGACATAAATGATTTATTAATTATTGATTACCTTATAGTCAAATTTCTTTAGCCCAGTGCTACATGTTAAAATAGATCTCTAAAATATGGTTTTAGTAATAATAATCTAGTAACATTCTTCAGTGGTATTATATATAACAAAAGTGCAAGCATATGAAAATGGAAGCAATCTTCAGGAAAGAGTGCTGTGAACTTAAAACTGGGCCCAGTCTGTTAACAGCAGGGTCAATGTCTAGTATCACATTTGCCTATTGATCTATTTGTTGACATATACTGTTATAAAAATCACTTTAGATCCAGCCACACATACGCCTGTGCACATGCAAAAGTCTGTACCTCTGTTCTCCAGCATATTTCTGGTATGCTTTCTTTCGGTGGAAAATGGGGTGTGATTCAGACCGTGGCCCTATCTATGTTTTTAATATTCATGAATCTGCTTTTCTAAAATCCCAAATGAATCCCTTTCTTACATCATACAACCAAAGTGTGTAGTCATAAATGTACATACACTTTTGTGTTTTCCTGCCCAAACCCATCTAAGAGTGTGTATCAGTCCAAGAGCAACCATAGGTTGGAAAGAGACAGATCTAATATTCGGTGGTCATGATGAAAGGCAGATATAAAAAGAAGCACATAGAGGCCAGCGACAAAATCTCCTGATTTACCTGGTGATGATGATTTTGGATCTACAGGGCTGTAAAAATTTCAATGTTAAAACCAAGAGAGTCTCAGACCAATCAGGATGGGTGGCCACTTTAAGTAGATTACTTGTCTTTAGAATAACACTGTTTTGTCAGCTAAACATAGCTACAAACAGTTCAGATTTTGATGCAGTTGGTATGCTTGCTAATTCTAGGAATCTCCTCAACAGCTAGGGCTACTGAGATCTTCCATATCTCATAGATGAATCTTCCAACCACTGCCTAATGCAGAAAAACCCAGTGAGAGAATGACACTGTATATTTGAATCTTCTGCAGAACATGCTGTCTCATTTTCCCCAGAGCATGGCAGACCTCCGATTCTTCCCTCTTTGATTCCAGAACTCATGGTATGCCCAGGAACAGAGAGCACCTAGCATTGTATCCACAGCTGCATAATCTTCACTCACAAATTTGCAGTAATTCAGAGCCTTTTGTTGTGACCATATGGGGCTTTGTTTACATAGGTTGATCATAGTTTTCTCACTATATATTTGGAAACATTTATTGGTTTGAGTTAATAACTATTCTAAATGATCCTCCCATCTTAGGGGCATTTGAAAGCTTGAGGAATTAAAAGTACCTGGCATTTAATAACACATTATTATTTTCTTATCAGATACACACCATCAGGAGTTTTGAAAATGAAAGGAGAATTTGATTGATTTGAGTTAGGAAAATGTAGCTGGTTCATTTTATGGTTTTATAAAACAAAATATACTAGGGAACTAGAAAACATGAAAAGTGAATAAAACTCCATTTCTTAGAAACCTGTGCTGTAGTAAGAATGGTCAGTGCTAGCACTGGGTGAACATCTACTAACACAATGGGGTCATCTCATTTCATCTTTGCAGCAACCCCCCCAATTAAGTATTATCAGCCTCATTTGACAAGTGAGGATGTAAACTCAGAAACTCTTTGGTTAAAGTCACAGCACTGGTAGAGTTGTCCCTCATTATTTGTAGTTTCACTTTCCACGGTTTTAGTTGCTATGGTCATTTGTGATGTGAAAATGTTAAGTAGAAAATTTTAGAAATAAATAACTCATTGTTTTGACTTGAAAATTATCCTATGTGGTGTGATCACACACTCTCCCACTTTGTCTCTACAGCACGTGCCTTTGGGATATGAATCATCCCTTCGTGCAGGTAAGCTTGTCCTGTCTGTTAGGCACTTAGTGGTCATCTTGATGGTGAGATCACCTGTGTGTGGTATTTCAGAGCTAGTATTCTAAGTATCCCTTACATAGTAGCCTAATGCTATAACTTTGTTCACACGTCTCACTTTATTTCATCATGTAGGCACTGTATCATCTCATTATCACTGGAAGAAGAATGAATAAAATATATAATGATATGGAGAGAGGGAGAGAATGCAACAGTCAGAGACAGAGCATATTGATGCAACATTTATTTCAGTACACTGATAACTGTTCTATTTTACTGATAATCTTGTAATATGCCTAATGATTATATTAAATTTTATCATATGTATGTATGTATGTATGGGAAAAAACATATATAAGACGGTTTGATTTTCAATTGCAGGCATCTACTGAGGGCCTTGGAATGCTTTTTCATGGGTAAGACAGAACTACTACAAGGTGTGATAAAAAAATACGGTGAGTATAAAATGTTTGTTTAAATTATTAAAAGACACATTTTTATTAATACCTGTTGTAGTCAAGGGTTGTGAGGAGAACAATTTCAATCAGGACACAATTTATAATATTATTTTATGATGATCATCCAGAGTTAAACACAAAAAAGTGCAGGAATCCTGTCCACAACATTAAAGATACAGAATATTCAGCCATGGGCCTGGATCCCACAGCAATGTCCTGTGTGAGTCCAGATGAAGACTAGAGCCCATGACAGTGCCTGTCACGAGTTCATCTGGAGGTCTAGAGCCTATGAGAAGGACTCACACCAGTCTGTTTTATGGATCTGCGCTGGGAAGGCCCAAAGGTCAGTGGTGGAAGCTAGAAAGTCTATGCTAGTGGAGTGAAGGAGCTGTGCTGGTAGGTTAAGTGTTCTACGATGGAGCTGAGAAGTCACACTGATAATAAAGGCTATCCTGAAAAGCACCACAGCCATCCTCAGCGATATGGAGGTCCCAGACTCCTCCCATGATAAGAACAGTACATGCAGCTTCTCCTGGAGATTAAACAGTACACATCTTCCTTTAGGAGCCAGGAAGCAATGCTGGATATAAGGACCAGAGCTCCTCCAAGGTGAACCACAGCCACTCTCACCAACAAGGTTCCAAGCTCCTCCGATGACAGTGGTCAAACTCACACTGGGGAAGCTAGTCATGATGAGCTCCTCCAGGAGAATCCCTGGCTCAAAACAGCAACACTTAGAAAACCCACAATGCCCAGCTCTTCTTCTCCACATCTCTATTTATGCTGGCAATTTTCCTTAGGTGGAACATCTACATTCAGCGCCATATTGATTTAATTCACCTGGATTAAATTGACCACCAACTTTCAATCCGTAACAGTACCCTTCAACATAATCCCCCTTGCTTTGAACACACTTATCCCACTGTTCTTGCCACTTGCTGAAACAGTTTTGGAAGTCCTCTTTCATGGCTGTCTTCCGTTGCTCTGTCAGCTAGCTTGATGTCCTATACTGATTCAAAACATTTCCCATTCATAGTCATTTTAACTTTGGGGAAGCACCAAAGTCACATGGTACCTGAACTGGTAAACATGTGAGGGTATAGATAGTGTAATGTTTTTACCAGGCTGCTTTTCCATTGGATGGCAGGCAACAGCATGCACTGTATTTTATCACATCTCCTAAAAACACAAATAAATGAGGACTTCCAGAACTGCTTCAGAAAGTGGCAAGAACAATGGGGTAAGTGTGTCTGAAACGGTAGTACTAGTTCTACTTCACCCGTGAGAAAACATTCCAAGGCCCTCGTAGATGCCTGCAATTGAAAATCAAATCATATCTTATATATCTGCTTTTTTTCTATACATTACATGCATACTTACAATACAGTTTAATTTAATCATTAGGCATATTATGAGATTATCAGTAAAATAGAACAATTATCAGTGTTTGTACTGAAATAGATGTTCCAGCATATTAAGTGGGACTATGGCAACGTGTCTCTTATTGTAATACACTCCTTAAAAATATAAACATTGATAATATCTTTCAATCAGACCTAGTATACTAGGAGACTGAGAATTTCCACAGAGCTCCCAAACGCATGCCCTGAGTCCCTCTGTTGAGCTGTCACCTTCTGTTAATTCAATAAACACTCATGGATTCTGAGAGCTAAGGCCATGTAAAGCAAAGAAAATGCAGAAGGGAACAAAACACAGTTGTTTTCTGCCTGTTTGATGCTTAGAGCTTGGGACACACAGCCCATACATTTGTATGGCAGGCATCCTCAAAATGGTTTAATACGCCAAATTGAAACTTGGAAAGGGAGTGTTCCTCCCAGAGAAATAAAAAAAATAACATTTTCTGTCTTTCCTTCTAAATACTATATGGACAAGCACCTTTACAATATATGCTATACTAGCTTCATCTTAGTTAATATCTGGTGGGAACCAAACTTGATTTCTTTGATCTTTGAGCCAGAACTGAGAAGTATTACCTTTTAGATCGGCAGATGATTTTAATGGCTTAAACAGTGCTATGGGGAAAAAATGCATATTGCTTTTCAATTGGGGGACTCACACACACTGTGCCTTTTACTTCATTGTATATAGCCCAGTACCTAATACAATTCATCTTGTTTTCTTTCTACGTTTTATTAAGAATTAATGGTGTTGTTTCTTGTATAATTTATATGACCTTCTCATAATTAAAGGTTGACTTGTGTACTGACATGGTTTTCTTTTCAGTCTTTAAACACTGTCCAAGGATAAGTAATGATAAAATAAATAAATACTACATAGGAAAGAAATAAATCATAGTGATCTTAAAAGGCTAATTCAATAAACTAATATGATCAAGCCATCGGTCTTGTAAAATCAATTACATTTGTCTTCAAACAAAAAGATGTTTAAAAATGTTCTTAAATGAAATACATTCCCATTGGGACTCAACCACAGATTGATTTATGAAAATAATCCTTAAGAAGAAGACTAGTTTTATTCTGAAAACATTTTTACTTAAAAAATAATGATAATTTCTTTTTTATATCACTATTGATTGGACACATATAAATCTTGCTAAAGGAGAATTTATACTGAATCTTTCCTCTTTGTCCTTTTTCTATAAGGAAACTGACAAAAGTCCCTCTCATTGAGAAAAGATGGACCAGAGTACTTTTTAAAAATAAATCTTGCTCTGAAGCTCAGGCTGAGGTTTCCATTAGAATAGTGATAATGCTGTCATCACCAAATTTTTATTTTTACTAATATAAGAAAGAGCATTTGCAATCCATATTTATCTCAGATTTCTAACTGTGAAGGTATTGCTACATTAATTGCATATCACATATATTCTGTCTGACTAAATAGCTAAACCACCATCTAAGGGGGTCTGTGATAATGTTTGCTTTACATCTGTGAGAGATGCTGACAAAGCTGGCTTACAGTGCCTTCCAGCCCACTGAAACATCTTGCGCATCAAGACAATGCCAGGGAACACTGGATTTATTTTTATTCACTTGAATTTAATAAAATAAACTACTTAAAATCAAAGGTTACATGGATCCTTATTAGCTCCATGGCTTGCAAAATATTTTAACAATAAACTTCTTTAATTTCAAATGCAACCTTCTGGGAAACTTCACTAGTTGGAGAATAAACAAATCAATTTTGCAAGTCCTAAGTAAAATATTTATTTACTATTAGATTTTGTCTATTTGGGAAAAAAGGATATATAATCCCCTTATATATGCATACTAATCTAGTATAGTATTTTATAAAGAAAATATAAAAGACAAACTAAGGTCATGCATTCATTTATGAAGAATAGGACAATTCCTTAAAATAAAGTTTGAGAGCATGTAATCTAGAATCAGTATTTATTTTCCAGATGAGGCAAATGCCTAAAATTTAGAATAGTATTGCTCAAGAATGTATAAGAGCAAAATTAAAACTTAAGCTTAAGTCAGATCCTAAGTATGATGAGTAAGGTATAATTAATACATAAATTGAACACTTATTCTAGAACTAGGTCCCAAAATAATTTAAAGTTTATAAGTCTTAAGTAAAAGATCATTGGCATGATCTTCATCTTTTTTGCAAAGATTGAAAACTAGAGAGGTTTTCAACCACATTTACCATACAAATGAAGATCATAGATTTTTATTGAACTCTGTTTAATTAAACAAACCATGCCTGAGATCATGGCACAAAACTGTGCTTTCTCTTTAATATTTGAATATAGGATCAAAGGGGGTCTGACTTAGAGGAGGGTGAATCTGAGCAATTCCTAGTCCCCATGCCAGGATCCTTTTGTGGGTTTTCAGCTAGATAGATCTGGGGAGAACCATGCACAGACTACTGTCCTTGTGCTTTAAATTCTATAGACCTCAGCACTGGCACTCCCTAAACATGCAAAGCTCCCAAGAGCCAGGAGCCAGCCTTGCCTCTGCTTTAGCTAGAATTGCTGCTGAGTTGGAGGAGACTCTATTTTGTATGTATGTATGTATTTACTTTTGAGACTGCTGATTTGGACAGAATTAAGTCAGTTTGTACAGTAGCATATTGACAGTAACAAGAAGAAAATGTTTTTCTGACTGTTGAAAAGGAAGAGTTTTCTTTTGTGCTTTTCTTTTGTGTCCAGACCTTTTGAGTATGTTTAAATCCTTTAGGTCTAGTGGGCTTCAGTCTTGCTCTTACTTAATATCCATCATAAATCAAAACGTTCTCAATTTTATCAGCGCATTGACTACATGTAGTAATTAGCATTTAAAATCATTATCTGGAGGCCCACAGGGAAATTTCATAGGTGAGATGAGCCAACTTGAGTCTCCAGCTGACTGTAGGTCAGAAGTACCAAATCACCCTCTATAATTGTACTCAATTGGTAATCTCATCTCAGCTCATGAGAGGCTCAAGCCAAATTAGGTTGAATTACCTATTACTTCTCAGGAATACATTCCAGTCTGGCACAGGTCAAATTGCAAAGCCTGACCCGTGAATACCCAGACAGTGGCTTTGCTAGAAATGCAGCAGAGAAAAGAGGTGTGGCAAAAAGAAGGCCTGCTATGTTGAGACAGCAGCAACTGGACTGTCAATTATCTTCAAACAGCTTTTTATAATGACCTGAGCTTTGTATCTAAGATTTAGGATCCTAGACAGAGCAAAAAAATCAATAGTCTCAATGTTGTATGTAAGCAAATGATGAAATGAGAAAATCCCTACTTCTTAAAATTTAAATGAAATAAATGATGCTGACATTTTTGAAATCCATTCAAAAATGTTAATAGTTTATAAAGAACTTTATATGAATAATAGTGATTTGAAAATGACAAACAGGAAATCTTTATGTTTCTCAAACACAGAAAAATTCAGAAACTGCTCAACGCCATGGTGCTGATTCTAATACTTAGAGGTTTGGCCTGGAATTCTGCATGTTTAATAATAACACTACCCTGACTATAATGCCCGCACTTAGAAGGAAATTGCTTTGCTCCTTGTTTATTGACAATGTAGACAGAGCTGAATAGGAAGGATGCTTATGCTATCCTCAATCTCGTGATGCCCTGAGTCCAAATGTCCTTTCTGTGCTTATAATGATGTATAAGTCAAAGGCGATGTGGTGGTCTAGTTAATAGTCAACTTGAGTGGGAAATGAATCAGTGTGGTTCTGGCTATGTAAGACCCACCTGAGGATTGTTGCCTACAGCATAAAAGCAGAATGGGAAAGGAAGATTGTGTGCCACCAATTTTCCTGAAACAGCTGCTTTTCAGCACTTTTTCTTAAAGGAGCTTTGCCTGTTGTCTTCCTTCAGGAGAGCTTCAACCCTTGTCTTCATCTTGAAGGTAGTCTCCTGACTTCCTGTGTAGTCAGACACGGGATCTGGTACAGATCCTTCATCTGCTGGTGCAGACTTTCTAGCTTCCACCACTGGCCCTTGGGTCTTTCTGATGCAGAATGAACTTGATAAGAATCTGCACAGGACAATGTGTAAGCTCCAAGCCTTTGACTGGATCCTTCAAGTCTTCAGTGTCAGACAGATGTTTGTACTTTTCTACATCCGACTCTAATAAATATTGACTGATATAGGCAACACATTCTTTTTCTTCAGGATGCTTTATTTCCCAGTAAAAGGGATTGATTATCATGGGGGTTTTCATATTTACTTTACCCTCAAATGTGTGAAAAAGAATTCTTTAGTGATGCAGTTGGAAATTCTCTATTCTACATAACTTAACACATTATCTAGTGAGTCCTACATGTATGTAACATATCTTGGTCATTTTCAGCCCTTTTATCAATCTGTCCTCAAATCCTATGTGAGGAATTTTTCTACTCAGAGAAATAAATACCCAAAATTTTCCAAGAACTCTTCTCCCATTGTAAAACAATCAGCTTGACCAGATAGTACCCTTTATACTAGTAGAGGGTTTTTTTTGTATGTATTATCTCATTTGATATTTAATGCATTCCTGTGAGTTATGTAGAGATAAAATTCTTAATGCCTATGTATATGAATAAGAAAGATGATGATACTAAGATATGACAGTTAGGTACCACATTTTGGAATGCTCTGGTATAAATTTGCACTTCTTCCATTTTATTTTTACAATCTCATGCACAAAACCACATGTAAAGATTCTATGGTAATTGTAAATACTTGTAAAGGGTAGTAATATGACCATACCATATGGGGCTGTCTTAAAACCTTTCTGTTCCGTGTTCTGGCCTTATTGTGCTGGTCAAAGAAGCATCACTTGCACAACATATTTGTAAAACTAGTTATGCAAAAAAGAATACAATTGTTTTGCTTTAGGACATTTTTAAAGAATCATGCACAAAATATAAGTTTTTTGAGGTTGATTTTAGCAAGTCAAATCAGTGGACAGAAACATAGGGTTGTAAGATCTACAGTTTTGACTTCCTTGTTTTCTGAATCTACACACTTCATTCAAAAGAAAAGTGGTCAGCTCTGTTCTCACCTGAAACGAATCAAATGACAATTGGCTGCTACTGACCATGTAATAAATGAAGGAGTCAGTGTAGTTGGTCACCAGTTCCAAAAGTAAAATTATGCCCAAGGAAACAGTTCTTTGGACAGTAATTCAAAGCATCATCTTCAAAGATGTCACACTGAATACTGAGACACTTACTTTATTTGATAAGAATCCAACATAATTTTAGCCACAGCTAAACTTGAGATCCCTCAGTTAAAAAACCAAAAAGAGAGATTATTCCTATAGTTCCAAGTGTCTGAATGCTACACAGGGCAATAATGATAAAAAAAAAACTTCACATAAAGCTTTCTTAAAAATAATTTATTACAATAAGTACTCCCCCAACACACACACACACACACACACACACACACACTTTTATATATCTGAGTTAAGATCTCAATCCAGACTAAGTGAAGATGCCTCATGATATAGTTCATTATAGGCAGCATTGTAAACTTTTCTTTCACTATCTGGCCAATCTTTTATAATCTGAGTAACACTGATCACAGCACCTCGCACATGTCCTTGAGCGTCAAGGACATTTATTTATCTACATTTTCACCAAAATGTACTTCCCCAAGATGTTAATTTGGATTATGGGCTTACTCCACATATTTCTCATTAACTTTCAATTCCTACAAGAAAAATAAAATCTAAGCCTTTTACATGCATATAATTCACTTCACTATTTTTTTATGCTGCCTTTTCCACCTGAATTCTTTAGCAATTCTAACATACACCATTTGTTGATGCTGCTTCCTTCGCCTGACACATTATTTTACTTTGCTTTCCTAGTCAACCCCAGCTGTTCTCTTCCTTGATATAACCTGTCAATGAAAATCCTTTCTTATGGCTTGTACCTTTGCACCTTCTCGTACCCTCCACTCTGCTGGGACTTGTTAATCTGGTGCTTGCCTCTTCCATGAACTTGACAGTCTTGAGAACAGGAATCAGATCTCATTTGTGTATGTGGCCTCATATACAGCTGATCCTTGCTTAGTCCTAACTTGGTCCTCACTTGGTACATGAAAAGCACTCAGTGCATGCCTTTGAGTGAGGAGTGAGCAAATTAGCACAGTAGCACACAAGCAGAGCCTCTAATCAGGCACCAGTGGATCTAACATACTAGTACTGCTCTGCTTTACACCCTGTCTTTGACTCGTTATGGTGGCCTCTTTATGAATAGGACAATTAACTGTCATTGAACCAGATTTCTAAACATCAGTCTGCCATAGCAGACACTGGTTGCTGTGTGCTACTTCACATGCAGACAAGCACTCCTCACCCCAGCTCTGCTGGTCGTCTTTGCTCAGTCTGCTGCTATGAAAGAGAAGAACTTTTTCTCTCCATTAATCTTGAAATAGTGGATAACCCAATGTGTGAGAAATATGACATGCATGTGAAATGTTTAATAAATATTAGCTAAGATTATTATATAATTGTTTACAAACTTGCAAGCTGAATAATACTATAAAGTTTTAATATTGACTAATTGCTTTCTGCTTAAATTGTAAACATTTCATGAATGCAGTTGTAAGACCTCATTCTATATTACCGTTTCCATCCCTTTGATTATAGGCTGAATCTAAGAGGTAAACGTTGGCAAAGAAAAAAAGGTAAATACGCAATGAGAGTTAACAATTTTATGACCTTGTTCCATCCATCTTTGTTTACAGGTTATTAATGTCTTCAAAAGTCACACTGGTTTAAGTCTTCTCAAATTTACATTTGCATGCAACATTTCTATTCCAGTAGATTTTAGGTTTAACTAACTGCTTTCATCTTCCCACCGAAGACAAGAAGCCCAATTTCTAAGAAGGTTCACTTGCTTTTAGGAATGGACATGTGTTCACCCCAATCTCTTGTGGGCTCCCTGGTTTGTAGATAAGATGATTACTATTTATCTTCTTTTGTCCACAGTGGAAATAACTCTTGTTACAGATATAGAACAGAAAAATAATCTGTACTTTTTCCTCTGTCCTTTATTTATACTCTTCATGATTTCCCCTGCCTTGGGTATTTTTTTTTTTTGAGCATTCTTGATTGTTGATCTTTCCCTAAGTCATATCTCTATTACTGATAACCAACGTTTAAGTCTCACTAATTTACAAAATACAGTGAAGCAAAACACACTTATGACCTATAGCTTTGACTTTTGGCTGACTGCAAACAATAAACTGCAAGAAGGAATATATATATATTCATATATATATATATATATATATATATATATATGTACATATATATCCATGTCAGAGTCAGTTTGCCTAATAAATATTTTTAAAATTAAAATTAAGAACGATTGATACACACAGAAAACACTAAAATAACCATACATTTAGCTAGCAGTTCACTCTGGTGGAGAGAAGTTTTATAGATGATGAAATGGAGGTTGATTATGGCTCCAGGGAAAACTGTAGAAATTTAAAGACAGATTAGCTCTTGTTAAACACAAGCGGTAATATGCTGCACTAACATCAACAAATAATCTTTCATCTTCTGTTCCTCCATTTGGAAAAATATGACAGTATATTATAAGGATATTCAGGCATTAAATAGTACAGAGAAGACACTAAGAGTGTAGCAGGCATTCAGTAATTGTTTACTTAGCATTCTTGTTCCCACTTTGAAACTTTGTGTTCTGCACAAAACATGCAGTTGCCTATATTTGTCTCTATGAGATGGCTATAGAAAGTGTCAAAAATGAAATAATTTGGTGAAATTAGCTAAGGACATTTATGTGACATTTATTGGCTCTGGGCAGCATTGCTCATGAGTCTTTATTTTGATAATAAGCATAAGATATGGCCAGAAATATTTGTAACAAGCAGGATGCACTGAAATGCACAGTGTGGTATGAGTTAAATTCTCTGTCTCATTGCCAGCTAAAGTAACCATACTACACAGTGCTTATGGTTACTGCATTGTAAAGAGATTACTTCCATTGGAAATAACTAGAGATGCTGTGGGCACTGATATACCTCGCAGGAATTTGCAGGAGGTCTTCTGTAATTAATATGAGCCACCAGTGCACAGACTAAATAACCAACACAATTATGATTTTTCCAGCCGTGAGCATATATTAGGGATTTTCCTTTGATCCATTTTGCTCTGGGAACTTGCTTCCTGCCATGCTTTAGCTGTATTCCCTTTGGAATTCTACACTTTTTTCTAGGTCATCAGGTTATCATTTGATGCTCTGTGAGTTGGCGAATGGATAAAAGAGCATCTGCAGATGGAAGCAAAAATTTAGCAACTCCAGGAAGGAGAAGGTTGCCTTTGATAGCTGTCTATCAAAGGGGTCACATGCATTCTGATGTGGCTAGTGTAAACTAGTGGCACATTCTAATTGGTAAACCCACAGTTGTTTCCCTCTGCAAAATTAAAGCAGGTCAATACATGGCTGTTTCTAAAGGGGGCAAGTGAGAATAAGGAACTTTGAAATAACATGTCGGCTACAAAACATGCACTCAACCCTCGCCATGAGGCTGTGACAAGTCTGTTAACCTCACTGGTAATGTGCTTCTTCTTCCAGAAAAAGAGACTTAATAACTATTCCCTGGAGCCCAGGAAAGACTAAATGAGGTAATGTATATAAAACACTTAGCCTGGTGCCTGGCATATATTAAATATTCAATAAATGTTAGTATGATTACTTTCTATTGATAGGCAGTTTCACATAGAGCATTTATCTTCTTTTGGTTTATTAACTTCCCAGAGGAGTAGATGAGCTCAAGTAGTAAGGTAGTAAATAGAGAATGGAGTGAGGGGATGGGAAAATAAATCTCCATGGAGATAGTTTGGGGGAAGTCATTCTTCTCAGTCTATTAAATCTGTTACAGCCTGAGATGGCTCACTTTATCCAACCACATAACTCATTCTGACCTATTCCATTTAGCAACCATCTTTTAAAATGGCTACATGGCTAGGCACAGGAGCTCTCGAAAGTTGAATTGGACATGGCAAAACTTTTTTTTATAATGGAAGTAATGGTAATAGAAGTATAGACAATTAATTTTCCTTTTTTTCCTATCAAAATCATCTCTTCACCTCATGGGCATATATATATACATAAATCCTTTCAGAGTCCTGTAGAAACTATCATTGGTATGTAAAAGTAGTGGAAAAATCTGCTCCAGCTCTGGAGACTATAATGTTTGTCTTCCTGTTCATGTTTTATTGACATGAAATATCAAGGAATTTCCAACAGATGGCGTGCATGGAGATGTGGAGCACAATGTCATGCAATCCTACCGAAGGTGGACTCCTGGATCAGTTCCCTTCTATACCTTCTGAAATTAAAAGGGACAGGAGCAGACTGTGTCTCATGGAGTGGGTTGCCACATAAAATACAGGATGCCCAGATAAATGACTTTTAGATAATACATGGGAGCGATCATGAGTTTGTCTCATAAAATATTGTGACCTACTTACACAAAAACTTAATTAAAAAATGACTAATCAGCTAGAAACTGAGAAAAGTGAGCTACAAACAGCCTCTTGTCCCTTCTGTGTTACATTATGAATGCCTAGACTCTTGCAGAGATTGTAGAGGCGAAAGCTGGGTAGCCTCGGCCAGGTGCTTTATTTTCCAAATCAAGTAGACTTATTAAAAGAATCAATGCAAGCAAAAGTTAGGGCTAAGATGCAGGCTGCACTCTGGTTCATGAACCTATGACCCAGAGGAGATGGCAGGATTCAGCCTGGTTCTAAGCAGGTAGGTCTGTCAGCACAAAAAAGAACAAAGCTCCCTGCTTGGGCTGCCTACTGCCTCAGCTCTTTCTCCCAAGACTCCAGTCTCTCTGAACACCTTAAACTAACTGCAATCTCCCTTCATCTGAATCTCAAGATTGAGGAAAGACCCTTGGACCGAGAGCTGATAGAATCTTTTATCTTCTACTTTATCATTCACAATACTGTACACACATGAACTGCTCCTATAAAAGAATGACTGACAGATCTATTGGGAAAGTAAAACTAAAGCACAGATTAAGTTTATTTTTAATAATTCCTAAATTCCAAGATGAAGACAGTCAGTAATTGAATTAATTCTAAAGAAAGTCAAATTATTTAATGCAGAAAGTAAACTTAAATATCTCTAGAAATTAGCAGTGAAGGGATGAAAACTACACATCTTGAAATACATATGCAAGAGATTCCATTTATACTAAATAGCAACTTTATTAACAAATAGTAGATCATAAAATGAAAAGGGAATAGTCAGAGAAAAAGTAGAAAAAAAACTTTCCTGAGATGAAAAAGTACTGGGTCACAGCTTGAAAATGACTTGTGGGACCAAAAATAGCCTTTGCACATGCTGATATTTTAAATATAAAATATAAAGTGATGTAAGTAATTAGGCAGAGAAAAATTGTAAGTATTGTTAAACACCGAAAGCAGACTACTGTTAGTCTCAGTGACCACCTACAGAGCTCTGAGCAAAAGGGGCTTGTTCTAGGAATCTGTCCTCACTGGTCACCCATACTAATGACAGCAGACAGGTGTTCTCAAACATGTCAGGACACAGACAGCATGCCACCCACATACCACTCCCCAAACAGTTGGAGACACATTCAAACTAATAGAAGAAAAAAAAATGAACAATTTTAAAAACAAGGTCATTATTATATGAGGTTAAAAGTGAAACTGGAATAGCAAATTTACAGCCTCATGTTTATTTCTAATGCAACATTAAAGCTTAATGTAAGTATCAAACATTATTCTAGAAAACACAATGTACAGTATCAAATCACTGAAATCACGATGAGGATCTCATTCTATAAATAAAAGCAGAGAGTTAGCACATGTAAAGAAAAGCTGTGGTAATAAGGTTTCTTATCTCATACAAAGTAGAAGTGTAACTCAGCACAATTATAAAAATGACTTAAAAGTTTTAACATTATAACTTTATCCCTAACAGACTAAAAATAAGATGTCTTTTCTAATTTGATAAAATATTAAAAACTGAGAAAAATATATTGGCAAAATATTAATTGCATTTATTGCTTTTGTAATTTGAAAAACTTTAAAAACCCATCATTTCAATAAAATTATTATCTGACAAGCAACAAACTGGAAAGAGTGAGCCTCACACAGTCTTTTGTGTGGTGAGGAAGGTACCGGGAATCAAACTCAACACCTTGTACTTGCCAGGCAGGCGCTGTGCCGCTGCCATATCCCCCCAGCCCCTTCCACAGTGTTTGTGGTTAACACTGCAGATGCCCTGAATTTTAGTAAAGCACTATGAAACACCAACATGATTAACCTTCTTCCCTGTCATCACACTGGTACAGTTATCAAGGATTGTAACCTTAATTGATGTTGTCTGTGTAGAAAACAGTTTTCTGCTACTGCTGCCTCCATTTTCCAGTTGAAAACATTCACAGTGACCTCTTGCATAGTAACAGGAAGCTTCTGCTATAAAGATGCCCAGTTGATCACTTCGAAGGAAGATGCAGCCAGATGCGTGCCAGCATGTGTGCTAAGAGTCCTCCCAAGATGGCTCCTCAGTAAAATCTGCATTATGTAAAGCATTCTTCACCTTGACCTTGGCCACAGACTTGTGGCCTAGGAGAGCAGTCATGACTGATCACAGATAATTCATTTTATATTAAACAAGTGCTAAATTCCATAGCAGTTCTTAACAGCAAGGGACTCTCAAAGGGCAAAAGACTGAATAAACTTAAACTTCAGGAAACAGCAAGCTCTTACTTGCAGCAATCAATAGCCTTTTACTATGGAGAGCAACGAAACCTTTTTGGCTTCCTGACTGCTAGTCAAACCTCTGATCCCCTTTCTAACCATCATTCATTTCCAGGGCACTTTTGATTCTGTGTCTCTCATGTGGAGGCAACAAGGTGCTGGCCCCTGTTTGAACTCAAGTCCTGTGGAGAAAAAGATTCCCCAACAGAGAAAATAAATACTTCCCAACTTCTCTGTTTGTCTTCCAGGCTCCCAGTGGGCACAGCACTCCTGCTCCCTCTGGGTAGCACTCTTCAACTCTCCCTGCTAATTAACCTCTCCTACCGGGTTGCCAAATGAGCTGCTGACAACCAGCCCTGAGCAACTAGAAAACACCAGGAGAGCAGACTGGATTGTTAAATTCTTCTATTGAGTCTAGGAGCACAGAACGCCTTTGGAGTTTTGTGAGGATGCAGTAGTGATAAGTTGACATCACAGTCAGCAAAAGGAAACTATTTATGCCACACCAGCTCTCAGCACAATCAGGCTACGGTGCTTGGATATTTTCTCTTGCAATAGAGGAGGCAATAAATAGTAAGAAGTGAATTTCAGTCTCAAAATCTTGTTTGCCTTTTTCATAATAGAAAACCAAAAGGAATTTAAGAAATGTTAGATGTGCCCTTGAATTTCCAATGTTTCTGTCTTCTTTTTCCACCCATAAATATACCTCAAACCAGGGATGAACTTTTTTTTTCTTTCTTTCATTTCTTTTGTTGTTGTTGTTGTTGCATTAGGATTATCTTCAATAATTTGTGAATACTCAGTAAATAGTTAAGGAGAGCTAACATCATAAAACATAACAGTGTATATAATTTGTAGAAACATCATAATTTATACAACTCCACAATAAGGACTCAGCTATAAGTATCTAGTTAAAAGAAAAGCTTTAGTGAAATTTACTAAGAAACTCTTTCTGTTCCTACAGGTGTCCAGATGGATGTATAAATTTTGGTGACCTTTAAAATTCATTTTGCTTTAAACCACAATCACCATACTATTTATAATAAGTTAAGTACTAGAGGGGCCAGTCCCTGCCATAGACATTTTATGAAATTCAGATGTCTGTTTTCCTTTCGGTGTAAAATTTTGCTGTTTCTCCACCTTCCTCACCTCTTCAATTTCATACCTTTTCACCTGAATGATTCCTTCAATTTTTTTATGTTTCAGTACCTAATGATCACACTCACTGTGGGGAGTTGGTCCATATACATAAGGTATCTTAATTCTTTTTATGTTGTCTTTCTCTCTACTCCCTCAGATCTCCCTCCACCTTACGGTCCTCTCCCCACTTGCAAAATGTCAATCTGTTTTCTCTCATCTATCTTTAATTTGCTCTTTAGATATTTCTGCTTTGGACTCATTCTTTTTTTGATCTCAGTATTCCTAAACTTTAAGACTCTCTTGCATCTTACAGGACTATTACTCAAACTGATGTTTTCCATGCAATGCTTTTTTTCACCCATACCTGTAAGGTAAATACTCAAGCATACTGATCTTAACAGTATGCTTGAGTATTTACCTTAACAGTATCCAGTTCCTGAAATTCTGATGTGAACACCTTCTTCTTTTGCATTAATATCTCTTTGTTTTTCCCTTTACATAATTCTTAATGGTGTAGTATGGTTGCAGATGACTGTTTTAACTCCTTCCAACTGGCACTAGTTGGCACTGATGTCTCAAGATACTAAATTGTGAAGGAATATGAGGAGGAGTTCAGGACCACTGTGACTGTGATGGACTAATGATGTCACCCTTGGGCACGAGGGTGAGTGGTACTAAACATGCTGCTGTTTTGCCAATTACATCGGCAGATGCCTTTGCATGAAACCATCAGTTGCTCCTCTCACCCACTGAGTTCAGGACAGATTTCTAAAAGGTGAAATAAAAAATGTGGTGAATATTTAAGTTAAAAATATAAAATTGTACTATAGTAAAAGATACATTGCCGTAGTTGGTTCAAGCACAAAATACTACCCCTTGGTTCAAACACATTTATTCCACCATACTTGTCACTTTTCAAAGCAGCCCTGGGAATCCTCTTTCATGTTTTTAGTGGCTACCTCAATGACCTGAGTCACTTCAAAAACTTATTACAATTTGTGTCAAATGAAAACATTGCATTGTGTCTCCATCACCCTTACTTAAGGAATTTGGCACCATGAGACTTCTGGTTCTTTCCCAAAGTAAAACTGACCATGAAAGAAACATTTTAAATCCATTCAGCACATCAAGGGAGCCAGGACAGTGCAACTAAAGACTTCATGAAAGAGAACTTCCAGAACGACTTCAGAAACTGGCAAGAATGACTGGATAAGTGTGTTTGAAGCAAAGGAGAGTATTCTGAGAGGAAGTAACAGCAATATGTCCTTCACTGTAATAAATTTTTAAAAATAGTATTTAAACACACTATATTTTTATCACACCACATAAAGTGAGGTGTATATAAAGAAAAGAAATCCCAAAGTAGAAAGATTTTGAATACAAACTTCCTAGGTGCTCCACTTTTGCACTGGGGCCCTGATCTAGTCTTGAATATTTACCTCAAAACAGCTTTTCAGAATGCAACTTTCCTTTCAAAAGCTAAATTTTAAAATATGAGCACAGACAAAAATAAGCAGGACTTATTTTACAGAGCACATCAGTCACATACACACATGAACGCACAGACACAACCAGAAATGTTTTACACTGGACATTCTACAGGTAGTATTTTGTTCCTAATTTGAACTGACTATATTGTTGAAAACAATGAAAGCCAGAATTAATGTATTTACCTAACTAGATAAAGAAATGGAGATAATTAAAATCGTATGAGCAGCAGTGGGGCATGGGCCAAAGCTCTCACGGTTCCTCTGAATCTTTTACACATTGTTCTTTCTCCTCAGTTTCCTATGGTTTAAATCCAAAATGGCCCCTAAAAGTTGCACATGTTTAGAAGATGACTGGGTCGTGGGGGTGCTATACTTACCACTCAAGGTATCCATCGTTGAATTCAGTAGGTGAATGTGTTGTTAAAAGATGGGGCTTTGTTGGATGTGGGCCACTGGGGTTGTCACCTGGAATGGAGTGCTCGTGACCCCAACTCCTTTCTTCTCTTTCTGCTTTCTAGCAGCCATGTGATGAGCAGAGCTCCTCTTCCAGACTCTTCTTTCTGCCTTGGAGCCAGCCAACCATGGACTGAATCCTGTAAAAACCATAGCCAAAATGAACTACTCCTCCTTTAAGATGTGGGTATCAGAGATTTTCTCTTAGTCATGAGAAAGTGGTTAATCGATCTTACATATCGATAGCATTTAAACTTCTCATATTTCTCTTTTTATTTTCACTTAGAGACTCTAACCTGATTGTTCTGATGTTTTTTTCAGTTTCAAATTTTTGTTATTTTAAAATTGTACAGATCTTCTACAATGCAGTATTTTATTATTTAAATGACTGACTATAACATGCTCCTCAGATAACTTCTGATCTAAAATTTTAAACTTAATCCCTTCAAAATTCTATTCTAGGGCTGGGGATTTAGCTCAGTGGCATAAGCACCTGCCTGGCAAGTGCAAGGTCATGAGTTTGATCCCCAATACCACAAAGAAAAAAAAAATTCTATTCTACCCAATTTTAAAAAATATCCCAAGGTAAGTTACTCACACACAAAATATATTTTTCTAGATAACTTTTTATATTAATTAAATTATAAAATCTAATGACTGAACACATTAATTTTACTACCAATATTCACTTTTTCCATCTCTAATTCACAGAGGTTATATCAGATCCCCAATTCCTTAGTCATCTCCCATTTACATCCAAACTTGATCTTTCTTCTTCTTAGTTCATTCTTCTTAGCTGTTTTGTTTTGAAGATCAGTTCTGATTAATTATTCTCCCTCCTGCTCAGAAATGCTCAGTGATTTCTCACTGTCTGGAAAATAAAACACCAATCCCTCAAGCTGGCTTTTGGTGTCTTCTACAATCTAATGTGACTCTAAGTAAATATCCTTCCAGCTGTTTTATCCCTCCTTCATTACTTCCTATGTTCCTTAATTCTTTCTTTCTTTTTCCTTTCCACAAGTACTAAATGATTATTGTCTCAAGCATCATGCTGGATCATAGAAACAATAAGTCAAATAACACACAGTTATACCCTCAATCAGCACCCCCAAGCCAGAAATGCATACATAGAGTTACACTAAACTGGTGGTGAACAGAGCTAAAGGCAAAGTATCACAGGAACAAGAAGGAAGGTCAAGGCCAGCCTGAACTATATATGAATTTGAGACCAACTTGGACTACACACTGAGACCCTGTCTCAAAAACTAAAAGAAAAGCAAGCAAGCAAGAAAAAAAGAGAATAAGAAAACACATAGGAAGAAGCCACCAGCTAGAAGAGAATTGTTCAGATAAGAATTCATAAAAATGTGGCAGTAGTTTTGAATGAGAAAGAGTACCCTTGGGTTACTTCACTCACTCTTTTTCCACATTGTGTGCCCTCTCTGTGCAGAACAGAGGACTTTCTTGTCTGTGAACAGATCCCTAAAGTTCACTATGACTGTGCTTTTCCTTTTCACATAGAAGATCTCCATTCCTATATGTAGGGGGTTAAATGGTATCTCCCAAACTCTCATGTTCACCTGGAGCCTCAGAATGTGAAGTTAGTTAGAAAGAAGCTCTTTACAGTTGAAATTAATTGGGATTAGTTTGAGGTCTACTTCTAATGAAATTGTGTTATTATGAGAAGAGAAGAGGGAACCCAGATATACATCAATAATAGTGCCACATGATGAGAAGGCAGAGATTAAAATAAAAGAGCTACAAGCCAACAAATTCTTAGGGCTGCTAGTAGGCACCAGAAGTTTAAAAAAAAGGTATAAATAGATCCTCCTTCAAGTCTCCAGAAGTTGACAAACCTGTCAACACATTGGTGTCACACTTGTACTCTCTTCAACTATGAGAGAATAAATTTCTATTGCTTAAAACCATTCATTCAGTTTGTGGTAATTTGTTTTCATAATCAATAAAAACCAGTAGCTATCTTAATTTCTTGCATTTCTATCCAGGTATTATAATCTTCTTCAATACCACTTTCTCCATCAATCTTTTTCCAACTGCATTTTTTTCCATCTAGTGCATTGAGTGATAAATGAAATTTCTCCTTTCTTTGAGTTTTATTTATAATTTTTCTGAAATATTACATTTTACCATGCATTTGTCATTTTTGTGTCCTTCCCTATTTAAACAGATTGCATGTTTCTGAATGATATTAACATAATTTATTTACTGCATGACTTTTTTGCAGCACTATTTCTAGTACTGCCTAAGACTATATTTCACTGCAAGCAAAATCTGAGGTGAAAAGTCTATGTAAATACTGTTAGAATTGGAGTCAACAAGAGTTCCTCAAAAGGAGAATTTAGAAAATGCTCAATAATCTTTTGTTGAAGAAATAATATAATTCACTAAACATAAATCCCTAAAGAACAGACATCCTGTCTATTTATTATCAATCATGTCTGGCATCATGTCTGGTGTGTGCATTCCCTCAGTGAGTGAATGAATGAATGAATGAATGAATGAATAATAAATGAGGACAATTTCAGAGATCACACCCATGTGAGTCCTTTGTTTTATGATTGTCTCTGCTTCAGTAAATCATACTCCCTCCTCTGATGAGAGGAACAACAATAATACTGAAACTCTCGAAATATACGATCATCTCTATATTGCTACCATATTTATGTGGTCATAATGTGCATAAATAATTAATACATGTAATCAACTTATATCTGTTTGATTAACTCCGTGAGTAAAATTCAGGTTCATTGCTCCCCTAGTTTGCTTGCTCATTATCTGTATTCAAAATTCTGACATGAATTTTGAGATGAAATCAAGACCCCAAGTGATTTGTCCAAGGTCACACAGGTAGAAAACAGGAGAGCCAGAATTTCAAATTAGATTCACCTGATTCCACAGCTCATTCTGTTTTCACTATTGCAAGCTGACTTGGCTTCAAATCATTTGACTTTTCCTAACCTCAAAATCCTCTCACTCACCAGCTTGAGTTAATTTCTTTACTTTTATTATCCTGCTAGCTTTGAATTCTTTCTCAGCTTCCCATCATCCTGTGATAGGAATGCCACCTACTTATGCTGTGCTGACCTCCGTCTGGTCCTCGTCAGTGTGATGTTACCTTCATCATCTCTTCAGGGTACTTGCCCTTTCTCTGCCACCCTCCAACACCATATGGCACATTCTTATGCCACATGGCTTCCATACATCCTGCTTCCTTATGCTCTCCATTCTGTTAATTCCTTTTATATACAACACTTGGGCAATTTTTGCCTGCTCTTGGATTTCTGATCCTTACTTTCATCCCGTGTTTCACTGTGATGCCCTGTTCTTCTTCATCTCATGGCAGTCTATGCAGTTGTGGTTGCAACATATGTCTATAATTCCTTCAGAGTATTGAGAACATCCATCATGCTGCTGACACCACATAAATCTTGTGCATACGTTTCAGATTTTAGAGGGAGGACACTTCCATCCCAAATGAGTCAGCCTAAGTCAATTTGGGAACCCACCAACCCCTTACAACGTAGCATCTTATGAATGTACAAGGACCTTTATTGAATTTCTAGAGATTAAATTGCATACAGATACATAAATAAAATAATACAACCAAGACACATATGCCATTTTCCTTTTGTTCTGAATTTGTATTATATATTCTTGAATATCAGAATGTTTAAAGGAACAAGAAAATTTCCATATGCCCAATGTCTAAATTCCTAACTGTTAATGTTTGCCACATTTGTTTAATGTAACTATAACTGTGTGTATGTATATTTTAAAGAAACTGTGAAAGTCCATGGGAGACATCAAGATGCTTCACCACATTATCTCCTAGAAGAATGAAGACGTTTTAATTGATAGGCATGTGTGCTAGCATATCAAATAAATTGACAATTTTGTAATACCATATAAATAGTGGTCCATGTTCAAATATATTCCACTAGTTTCTAAATGTATTTTATTGCTTTAAAAAATCCAGGAACAAGCTGGAGAATATATTCCAGTGGTACAAGCACTTGCCTGGCAAGCACAAGGTCCTGAGTTCAATTCCCAGTACAAAAAAAAAAAATTCAAAAATCCAGGATCAGTGCATTTCCATGTAGTAATTTGGATATTTTGTCTCTTTGGTGTATCTTTCTTTACAAGCATAGTCTTACAGCCTGATTTTTGGGGTTTTTTTTGTTTCTTTGTTTATTTGCTTGGCTTTGTGTCCATACATGACCAAACAAGGCTGTTTCTGTTGTAAATTGTGTTGTTCTGGATGGATCTGAATTGTTTGTAGTGTTCTTACTTAATTTCTGTCTCCATCTTTTTACTTTTTACGAATTGTAGGATATAATTAAAATATTGATTAGGTTCTGGCTAAGAATATTTCAAAGAATGACTTATGTATGATGATGTATACTTCAAATTGCCTCATGTCAGGGAGCATATAACATCAAATGTGTCCCATTATTTGATCACTCGGTTAGAGTGCAGAAAGCCAGATGTCTCTATTGTAAAGGTGCTTTTCCCACTGCAATCGGCAATAGTCTGTGAGCTGACATTTTGTCAGGGTGTGAATCACCTATTCCCCTAACTGGTTTCCCATAATGATTTTAGTGTCTACTGATTATACTTTTTGAATAAATTATTATATTGAGCTTTACAGAATGTTGTTTTCTTAGATTAAATTATTACCATTCTTGTTCTATAAAGAAGAATTTGTTATCATTAACTAAGATGAACTTGATTTCTTCTGAGAAAAGCAGCTGATAAAAACGTATTTGTCCCTTTAATTTCAAATTTTAGAGTAACAGATTATTTTAATTATAATCTCCAAGGAATCAAATACATTCTCATCTGACTTTTTGTTTCTTTAGTCCTCTGCATTTTATTTATTCTATTATATATAATTGTTAAAATCATGATTTTTATTCATGATTATCACATTATCCCAGTTCGTGCTGGTGAGACAGCCCCCCAGGCCCTGGTCCTGTATTCTTTGGATGCCTCAATTTAGACTTAGTTCACTGGTTTCTGGCACAATATGGATCAGGATTACCTTGTGTTTTTCTTATGAGGACCATTCCAACAACAAAATCTTACCAATTTTTATGTTTATTTTTTAAAAAGAATAAGATGTCCATAATTTCTGGGAGTTCTTCCAAAAAGAAGCTTAATGTAATACAAATACATTAGCCTTTGTAATTAAGCCTAATTATCAAAGGAAAGATGTTCAAACTTGTAACCTAACTTATTCCTTTACCTTGCAGAGAGAAGTAAACACACAACAGAGAAAAAACAGACTGAACTCCTGACCCGTATCAGTGATTTACTGATATGTATAAATAATTATGTAGACCAGACACATATTAGCACCAGTAATTTTTTTTCTAAAATTTGAAAATTACAGGAACATATTAAATGTCACACTGTAGCATTTATAAATTAAGTCATAACATTTACAAAAGAAAAAACACTTCTTTTTGACTTAACATTCTATAACAATATATAATGGAACTAGTAGCTCCCCTGGAATTTTGATTTGGTAGGAGCCCAAACTCATATAAAAGGAATATAAAGAAAATCTGACATACTGAACTGATGCATAATGTCAGAAAATATGTTTTCTACAACTGAACACTAATAGTTAGATTTTCAGAATTTGTCATAAGAGTCAGCAACTAAAATGACCCAGAGCTTGAAACTGCACAGTCTTTCCAAAGATGTAATAGCATCGATGAGAATCAAGGTAACATTTAAGTCTGTTTATCACACTAGGCTTCCATATTTAAAAAATTCTCAAAGGAGCATAAGCATCCTACAAAGGTTAAGTGAGCTGCAGGAATTTAAAACAAACACATTTAGACATTCCTAGAACAAAATAAAGTTAATAGATCACTCATGGAGCTGGAATTCATAGCAGAAGGATTCACACAACTCCAAACAGATGCTAATAAAGAGAATATAAAAGAGGAAGTGTGCATACCTGTTTCTCAGGGACAAAAAGTGTTGTTATGATCAGCTGTGACACCATGGCTTCATGATAAAATACACTAAGCATGAAACAATACTATTTATTTTCTTTTCTCTAGAAAGATGGACAATATCAATCATAATTCCAGACATGGTTATCCTCTAATACACAAACACATCACTCCACATAGGTTGTGAAAAGAATACCAAGAAAATGCATCTTTAGTAACCATATTTTTTGAAACAACATCTCTCTTCCCAGAGGTGGTATCTTAGGGATTTGTGAGCATTCATCTCATAGCTTGAGGTAAAGGCTATGAGATGAGAATGTGTTCCTTTCACAACATCTGTTTCTTCGATTAAATTAAGGGGTATTTTTCCACATGAGGCACTCATGCAGCATGCCAGGTAAAGATCTGCTTTTTTTCCTGTTTTTTTTTTTTTTTTTTTTACCAGAGATCGAACTCTAGACTTTGTGTTTGCCAGGTAGATGCTTGTACCACTGAGCTGTATTCCTGGCCTAGATCTATTTTCTGCTATGTTTGAAATAGGAAAAAGCAAGGCCAGACACACTTTCATATTGGTAATGATATTTAAATTTGGGGCAGTGGAGTCAAGATTCCTTTTGGTAACTAATAAAAACTATGGATTTCACCTGGAAAAATGCACAATACTTTGCATGCAGTTTGTTGGAAGGATGTTTACTGATCTCCCTGAAGCCCATCCTTGGAGAGCTATGGATTTCATGAACCCTGAAAAAAAACCTATATCCACATACTGAAGGCTGTAGAGGCTTAAAATAGGAGTGGAACAGTGAATATAATTCAACTTTTCATCAAAAGACCTGAATTCATGAAACTGTCAGGCAAAACCAATGAAATTCTTATCTCTGTTCTTTGAAATTTCACATGAAGAGCCAAGAATAAGTCAATAATGAATATTGTGGCAATTCTAGACATGTCGACATCGTTTCCAAAGCAATGTGATTATGTTGACAGCAAATGTTAGCCTAGAAGAGATAGTGGCTTAAACTAAATATCTTAATGGCCACCATATTTCCCATACTATTCCAATCAGCAGTGAGTTGGAAATGGGTATTTCTGCTAGTGTATGATCTCAGTTGCTTCTCTAGAAGTTGTTCATTTTTCAAGCACTCTAGGAAAGTGCTTTATTGTGCAACTGTTAATACTATTAGCCTTTAAATAAATAAAGTTTTAATGGACATTTTTTGCAGTTCTGTGACTGTCATTCATGCTTATAAGGCTCTATTTGGTGTCTAGTTTAGAAAATCATTTGTTTTTAAATTTAGATCATTTTATGAATTTAGATTATTTTATGAATTGATTATACAGAGTTTAAAAAGAAAATTTCTCAGCAAGCTTCTTTTCCTAAGGATCCAGGATGATAAAATATCTCATAATGGGTTTTACCATGGCTTTGAAAACCTTTGCAATATGCTTTCAAAATATCAATAACTTTACTTCCTATGATTACTCTTCTCAGATCCCTTACCATTTTCTTCATGGTCCTCCTTCCATGTCTTTCACCGGCAGTGCTAGTTGTCTGAGATACTGCTTCTTGGATTTCTACCTAATATAGAGCTATTTTTCCTTCAAACCCAGCTCAGTTTGTCTCTGACTGATAAGAGGTCTCCTCGTTGTCCCACACGTCCATGAGGGCACGGTACCCCCTGCTATGTTCTGCCATGGCCCTGTACTGGAAGGCAAGAAGGAACAGGGGAAGAAGAAAAGCAGTCACAGTATGGTACTGTGAATTCCACACAAAGATTGTGCCTATGTTTTGTTTCATTTATGTACTTGCAATGCTTTCCACAGGTTCTGGTGTTCAGGTAATAAAATGTTCTGGTGTTCTGGAAGAAAGCAAGGAAACACTGAAGAAAGGAATAAGGGAAACAGGAAGGAAGACAGGGGAAAAGGAAGAGAAAAGGGACTCCAGAGTACTACCTTTTACTCTTTTGAAATCATAATTTAGGTATTTGTTTACTATACCTAGTGTGATTACATATATTTTCCCATTAACACATAAATGTCATGTAGTGTATGTCTTTAACAATTATTTAATAGCTTTATTGGCCATAATTGATAGGAAAAGAATTGCATATATATGTGATGTTTGAACACATAAAAACATGATATAGCACCAAAATCAAAGTAACTTATCCCAAAGCTCCCAAGCTTTCCCTGTGTCTCTTTGCTTGTTTGTTTTGTGGTGTGAACACAATTTGCAATCTGTTATTTTCACAGATTTTGCAGTCGCAGTACCATACCGTTAACGCAAAATGCTCGACAGCAGATCCCTAGAACTTATCTAACCACGGAAACTTCAGATGTACTAAACACAATCCTTGCCCTTTTCCTCTCTCTCCACCTCTTGTCAGCTGCTTCTGTCATGTCTGCTTCTATGACTTTGGCTGTTTAAAATGCCTTATATAAATAGAATTGTGTAATATTTGTCTTTCTGTGACTTTTTTTTTTACTTAACAAAACACCTTCTAGTTTTATCCAGGTTGTTGCAATAACCAGCATTTGCTTCTTTGTTAAGGCTAGGTGATATTTTAACATGTACTTACCATGTTTTCTTTGTCTTTCCACCTGTTGTTGGACACTGGTTGTTCCATATATCTTGGTTATTATCGATAATGCTGCTATGAGCATGACAGTGCAAACATCTCTTCAAGATCCTGACTTCAATTCTTTTGGATTTATTTATTTATTTGGTACCGGGGATTGAACTCAAGACCTTGTGCTTGCCAGGCAGCAAAACATCTTTTCATTTATTTTTTTGGTACCAGAGATTGACCTCGACGATGTGCTTGCCAGACAGGCGCTTTTGCCTCTGAGCTAAATCCCAGGCCTGCATTTTCTTGATGATCCAAAATATTTCCAAATGTCTTTTACCTCTTCAAAGCAAAATTTATTTTTTAACCACCAAATACCTACTGGAAATAAATATGAGGGCTTTATAGAAATGTGGAGCATCCTGAAATTGTTTATTAATTATGAAAATAACAATCTAGTTTTGAAGATTTTAGGCTCCAGTGGAACACTCATGAAAACTGACCCAAGTTACTGTAGAGCTAGGTGCCTTAAGGTACAATAATAGAAGACAGGCAAGGCGTATACGGGGATTGGATGAGGTAAGATGGTGTCTGCCCATACTAAGGTGTTAATAATTTAGCTGGAAGTGGTGACAAAGCTGGTAATGGAAGTGAGAGTGATAATAGTTATTAAAAGTAACCAGCATGCTTAGGAAGTGAGAAGAATAAAATCCATATAAAAACAAAATAAATTCACAAGGAAAAACAATACATCTGGAAACAGAAGAATTGAGAAAAAGTTCTCTGGTGTTTCAGGTATAATTTAAAAGCAAGAAAATGCTTCAGAAGAAAATAATAGAAAAAAAGAAGGAAAGAAGAAAGAAGGGGAAGAAAAAAGGAAGGGATAAAAGAAGGAAGTAAGAAAGGAAAGGAGAGAAGACAAGGGTAAAAAGCAAAAGAGACAGAAGGAGAGAAATAGGAGTATTAAGAATCATTAAAGAAAAACAGCAAGATTGATGTAAAAATAAAGACATAAAGAAGAAGTAGGAAGAAATAAAAATGTGAAATAAAAAATCAAAAGCTATGGGTGAATATTTTAGGCATGATTTACATCAGAGATCACATTTCTTGAATGACAAAGAAAAGCCAGGCATGGTGGCACATGCCTGTAAACCCAGCACTCTGGGAGGCTGAGGTAAAAAGACAGCAAGTTTGAGCCCAACCTGGGCAATTTAGCAAAGCCCTTTCTCAAAATATAATAAATAGAAATAATAAGAGAAAACTTCTGAGATAAGGATCTGAATCTGAAATAAAGATCTGAATCTCAAATAAAGGTCTTAATCTGTATGAAAACATACTATACTTACTAAATAAGACAAATTTTGAAGATAATTTCTTGAATATCTATACAAATATAAGTAGGAACAATTATAAATCCTAGAAAACTCACTTTCAGAAGACAGTGCATAATGTCTACAAAGAGCTGATCAAAATTGAGATCAAAAATTTTAGAAAGCCTAACATGGTGGCAGACCCCTCTACTATGAGATGCTTGGGAGACACAGGCAAGAGAATTGCTTGGGTCCAGAAGTCAAAGCTGGGTAAGATTGCAAGATCAATTCACCAAAATTTTAAAAAGAAAAGGAATTTTTAAGATAGAGTTGTTGTTTTATGCATAAATTCAATACACTAATGTTCTCAGCCTGTAAATGCTCAAGAACTATGCAACTTACTGAAACTATGCAACTTATTGAAAAAAAAATCACTCTGGGATAAAATCCAGGTAACTAAGTAATATGTCAAAATAAAAAGTGGCACTAAGTAGAGCACTGATTAGCACTAAATCATATTAAATATAGAACAAAACTAAGCAACTGTGCAGTTATAACTGTGTTTTAGGACACAGTGAAAATCATGTAAATCTTGATCATGTAAAAATAATGACAGTTTTAGAAAATATTAAAATTTTAGAAAATAACCAAATTTGCAAAATTCAAAAGTTGGGGAGGTAGAAGGAATAATAATTTTTAAATTATTTTTATCAGCTATAGTGGGAATACTAAAATGTTATTGACAGTAAAAATATAATTAAAAGTTGTTTGTCATCCTATTAATATTTTAAACATAGTGGTATCATTTAATAGTTATGTTGTGTGTATGTGAGATACATGTTATGCACAAAGGTATCATACGAAGGATCTAAAATAAATATGTTCTAGATCATTTTCATTTCCATAAATATTATAAGTATTATAATCAGAACTGTCAACTTCAATAACCATTGGGGTTCTAGTTAGGACAGCCTCAATTTACAGGTAAATGGAAAAGAACTGATTTTAGCAATGTCTTCAAATCAGATTATTATTTTCGAATTTACTTACAATGACAAGAATTACTTCTTAGCCTTTTGCATTTTTAGCTTCATTGTTTCATCTTTGTAGGTACCTCTCATGGGCTCCTTGTCCAAGTGTCTGCAAATATTTCCTTATTCAGTGTCCCCAAACCAAAACCATTTATTAAGGCAACAGCTTCTGGGGGTAAAGATGAGGGTAGGAGCAAGATATGCTAAAACTACAAGTAAATATATCATTCTGGCATCCATGATAAATTTAAAAGCCCCTTACTTTTGCACAATTTGAAATTTTAAAAATTTTATTTCATTCTGTCAGCAACACTTCCCACTGAAATCCCATATCTTGTCTCTACTACATGTACACTTATCAGCAAATTAATACTTGGTGAATGAGCAACCTTTATACTTCACCCTTGAATATCTGCCCTTGACTGTGATGTCTGCCCTTGGCTGTTATTTTCTAAGGTGAGGCACAACTGCTGTACATACTTATCAAACCCTACATAAAACACTACTTGCAGTGACACAAGAAAAAAGGTTATGAAGATGTTAATCAATAAACATACATTTTATCATTGAGATCTTGATTATGAGAACCTGTGGTTGAGCCAAAGAAAATTAATAGTCATATAACTAAACTTGGTCTTTAAAAAGACAGGAGCAGAGAAGAAGGTGGAGAAAAATTCAGAGTATTTCAGAGGTAATGAAAGAAAATCAATTAGCTACTGTGAACACTAGAAATCCAAAATTAATGCATTTGCAGAACCACTGATTGAATTCATAGAGTTATGTTTTGTACAGGGCTCTGTAAAAATCCTTCTTTATGTGCCATAATAGAGTCAGTAAGAGATTAACAGCAAGACTCCTTCCTGGTTTTCCTGAAAGTCCAGTCCAAGATGCCCTGTAGCCAGCTGGTGTGTTTTCCTGAAATGGCTAACTAACATTAAGAATGTGATCTATTATGTGGGGACACAGCAATTTCCCTTAGACATAGTGTATTGAACCTTGGCCTCACATGTTTGAAACTGTAACCCATTGAGTTAATTGTCCCCAATTAAATTATTAATAATGATATAACAACATAATTGGTGTTGAAGTCATTGTTTATTATAGAAAAAATGAGCAAGTAACATTGGCATTTCAAGAATAATGAGTATCTCACTCACTCACAACAGGCAAGAGGGTTTGGCAGACCCGCTGGACTGATCTGGTGTGAAATAATTGCATTGATGACTTTCTTCAGGTTGTCATCACCAAATATCGCCTGGCAATTATTCTGAACAGCTGGCTGCTGTTACTGCGCATCTATTTATAAAGCCATCCTCTTAACAAAGCTGGGTCTCACAAGCATCTGTCTGCAGCCAGTTTTTTCTCTCATGAAAAGATGGTTTTTTTGCAGACCACTCCACCTTATCCCAATAATCAACATCCTTTGCTGGATCTTCTTTATTTACGCAGTGTTTCTATTAACAGATCTGTCCTGTCCAACCAAAATGAAAACAACTCTGAATTAATTAAACCATGACTGGCTTCTGTCATATCATAAACCAAATGAGATTATGTCTTATCCCTGTGCTTACAAAGCTGACTTCCAAATGCATAGAGCATGACAGCAATAGTTCTTCAACTTCTGATTTTCTCATGCCAAACTTCAGGATTTTATACTGTGTTTTATAGATGTAATTAAATGAGAAATGAAGTCATTAAAAATTGCTTCGGATTAAAGAATAACAGTTCTGGGAGAATTGCCGTAAAAAATTTCAGCTTAACAATACACTGTTTAGGTGTGACTCCTAGGGAAAGTTAAGATGAGATAACTACTTCCTGATAGTCCTTCTTTCTCAGCACATACTCTAGTATGTGTTCCAGGTTAGGTTTGCTGACACTTTGTGAAAGATAAAGCTTGGAAAAGGAATATCTCATGGAAATTATATATATATATATATTGCTTATGGGGAATGAACTATATCAGCACTATCCTACAAAATTTTCTGTAAAGATATAAATGTTCTATGTCTGCCACAGGTGACTTTGTACTTGAAATGTTACTAGTATAACTGAGTAACTAAACTACACAATTTAAATTTAGTTTTTTTTTAAATTTAAAAAATCATATGGCTTAATGGCTACTGTATTTCCAGCTCTACATAGTAAGGTCTAATATCATTAACAATTGTAAGATTTACAAAATAGGTACAAATATACACATTCGTATTTTAATATTTTTTGCAAAAGCACCATTTAAGATGTTTTTATACTCATAATACAATCTGTTTCTGGCATGCCTAGTCTTTTCCATACAATTACTTCATTACCACTTCTCTAAATTACATTTACAGTTATAGAGTTTAGAAGTTACATGAAACCAAGAAATAACAGTCTCGCTTTATTTTACACTTGAGTAAAATGACTTCCAAAGTATTCCTGAAATGATTTCCCTGAGGTTACCTGGTATTGTCAGCAGCAAGGTTAACACTAACACCCTTTTGAAGAAAATCTTACTTTTTACAACATGGAAAAACCTGGAGGACATTATGTGAAATATGCCAGACAGGGAAGGACAAATGGTACATATTACTTATGTGCTGAATCTAAAATAGTCACACTCATAGAAGCAGGCGACAGAAGGAAGGTTTCTAAGGGCTGAATGGAGGGAATGCCTGGGGAGGAATCTGTCAAGGTATACCTAGTGTCGGTGACCTGGGTGCCTGAGTGCTATAGGCCTAACATAATGCTTTTAGTTAATAATACTCTCTCACTCACTTCAAATTCTACTAAGACGCTAGAACTCATGTTAAATGTTTTTATAATAATAAAAATAGTAACACATAATAAAGCAGAAGGAAAATTTTAATAGGCTTATGGCAGATTATGACGATGGCTTCACATGTATGTACTTATCTCCAAATTCATCAGGTAATGTATATTAAATATGTACAGTTTTTGATAATGCTAAACACCATACAAGCAATGAACACTTTTTTAGAAATATTGTTTTAATGGTAGTAAAATATGCATAACATTAATTTTAGCAGTTTAAACATGTTTAAGTGTACAATTCTGTGGAATTAAGTACATTTACCTCATTGTGCAACTATATCCACTATTTCTAAGACTAGATTCTGAGGGTTTTGCAAAGGCAGTAAGAGGGCTCTGCTATTTACTTTATAGTTTTATCTAGTGATATAGGAAAGTTCACAGAGATAAAAAGCAGAATAGAGGTTGAGAGGAGCAAGAGAAGGGCAAAATGGAAAAGCTGGTATCATTGAAATTCTTTCGTACTCCCTCTTGTCAGGAGCAGTCCAATGGCTACAATGTAGAACCTTGAAATAGTCTTTGCTTTAGTACCATGAATATGTTATTTCCATTGTATATACTACTAACATGGTAATATATTTTAATATTATAATTAATATGAAGTAATAGAATAATATATAATACACAATACTATACTCCCAGTCATAAAAAACTGCTGGTTAGGGAATGTTTATTACCGGCTAGACATCACTGGAAGCGCGTTACAGTCTCACAGTAATCGTTGGAGCCAGATCTATTATTCCTGTTTTATAGATGAGAAATCTGAGGTAAAGGAAGGCGAAGGTATTTGCCCGCAGTCCCACGCCTTGGAAGAAGTGCGGCTTGTAACTAAGTGCACATCACGTGTTGATAACTAGCCCTGCTGACGCTAACTCTTTGGTGGTGCGGTCACATTCTCATGCAATCTGCTATGGCTCCTGCCTACCCAGTCCTGTCACCTGCTGTGCAACCCTTCCACAGACGCTGAGCAGACAGGCCGCCCTGCCTTGTTCACAGATAACTCCTGGCATTCCAGGCTTTGTTCTCCACGCTTTCCATTCACTCACCAGGCAGCTGCAGGGGGCCGCAGCCCATGTGCTCTGCTGAGCTCACCCTTATCGTGCTACAGCTGGATTCCTTATTTATAAACCTGGTGAACACTCACTAGCTGGCCCTCAGCAGCTCTCGCAGAAGCACTCTGTAGTGCCGAGCTCTCCCTTCTACCTCAAAGAATTCAATCTCTGTTTCTTTGAGATAACATTAATTTCCATCCCGCTGCAGCTATCTTTGACTTCTCCTTGGCTGCATCATTTACTGTGTTTATCCGTTCTGTCAAAACAGTAAATATTGGTATTTATCTAGTTTCTTTGCTGCTCTTTCTCCACTCCTGAGCTAATCTCATTCCATTCTTTTAGAGTCCAGCTTTATGCTCTTGATTTCCAAGTTTAAACTTCAAACTGAGTATTATTCAGTATTGTGCCCACAATTCTTTACCTGAAATTTCTATTTCGTAGGTTCGCAACATCACTAATATAAAAGGTTGAAAAAAATCTGAGGAGGTCCCCTCTTATAAATTCCCCCCTAGTGTTTCCCAAGATAACATTCTGCAACACTTTTTTTTTTTTTTTTAGAAAGGATCTCACTTTCAGCAGTAGCCCAGATAGGCCTTAAAATCACTGTCATCCTCCTGCCTCAGCCTCCCAAGTGCTGGGATTACAGGTGTGCATCACCAAGCCCAGCAACATTCGTTATCACTTAAAAGAAATTCCAAATAAATATGTTGTTAGACTCAATGTTTCTCCAAGCTATACCAATCATACTAATAAATACACTAAATCCACTTTTTTCTCCTTTACCCTGAACCAAGATATCATCAAATCTCTCCCGGAACTATTTCAAAGACCCCTCAATAGGGTCTCCTCATGCCTTAGCTTGTTTGTTCCCCTACATGTGTCATCTACATACAGGTGCCACGTTGTTACATTTAAAATGTTAAATTTTTTAATAATATCACACTACATTTCAAATGAATTCAGGACTTACTCATTTTTTTCTGGCTCTCTTTTTTATTTCCATCCTTCACATCTCACTCCTTCCCTTCCTCATGAGTGTCCAGCCACAGTGGCCCTCTTTCTGCTCCGCAAACATTCTGAGGGCCATCTCACCCCAGAGTCTTTGCATAAGCCAGGCTCTGTGCCTGGTACTTCACAGGCCTGGCTCCTTTCCTTCTTTTGGATCTTAGATTAAAAATCAGTATCACTGAAAGTCCTTCTCTGAGCACTCTAACAGGGCCAATTCCATTAGCTAACAAAACACACTGCTGTTTTCTCACAGCCTTTTGCATTTTCTAATTATTTCTTGGTTTATTTTCTTCAAATGATGAACTTCAGGGAAGGGAGAGACAGTGATTTACCATGTTCTGCTGCTATACACCCAGCACCAAGGACAGTGCACACATAGAGCATGTCCTTAGAAAACATCTGTTGAATAAAAAAAATTGAATAAAAGGCAATCACACAAAATACTAGAGATTATTCAAGGATTATTATTTGAGCACTGTTTATCAGGAGTGGATCCTTTCATGAAGGGAAGGGAACATGTGAACATTAGCATCAAACCCATAAAATTATGTTTGTCCCTGGTATCCTCTGGATTGCTTGCACAATAAAAGTACATCAAGTCTTTACTTAATTGAAATATGCAGAATAGTTTTGTAAAATGGTTATGGGTTTGACTTTAGCATATCCTTAAATTACCTATTTGAATGGCAGGAGATACTGTGTTAGTCACTTTTCTTATTGCTGAGACAAAATATTTGACACTCTAAGTTAAAGGGGGGAGGATTCATTTTAGTTCACAGATTGTAGAGGTTTCAATTCATATGTCAGCTGGCTCCAAGGCAGGACAGCCTGGGAGAAGAAGATGGAAGAGAAGAAACAGTCCACGTTAGGGTAGACAGGAAGTGTTCCTTTATATTCCATCCAGGAAAAAAGCCTATTGATTGGTGTCACCCACGCAGAAGTAGGGCTTCCCTCTTCAGTAAATCCATTTGGCCACACCCGAAACTATGCTAATTCAAGGAGAAGATTGATCTAGATATCATACCTTGGGTTCATATTCACACACTCCAGTCCCTCTAAAAAGCCCAGCTGTGAGCTCATGATGCTCTGAGAGGACAAGTCATAACAGCCACCAACACATTTCCCAATTAAATATCTTTAGTTTTTATGTGAGAATTTTAAGTCTTTCTTCCACCTAGATGGTTAGAAGGTGCTGAAATCACATGAGTCTGTCCTTTATCAATGTCTCAGAACATTCCTACTCTAGAGTTTTGCCAAAGTTTCCTACCTTAAATTTGCAGGTTTATCTCTGCCCAAAGGTGCTGTCTAGCAGAAAGAACCAATCTGCTCTGTCCCTCCCCATTTAGCATTGGCCGGGACACAAACTAGGTCCTCAGAAGTGCTACAGAGATTTTAAATGATTTAAACAATATTGTGTGATATTTATAAATACACTTTGTTTAAAAATTACAACAATGGAGATCCACAACGTGCCATGTTGGACCTTGGGGCACTGGGAAAACAGGTAGCCACCAGCATGCTGCTCTGGTAAGTGGCTGTGGCCTGGCAAGCCGCAGCCACCCCAGGGCAAGAACCATATCAGCATTTCCTGAGACCCACGACATGCCATGTTGGACCTTGGGGCACTGGGAAAACAGGCAGCCAGTTCACCCTTCTGGTGGGCTGCTGTGAGCCTACCGGGGCGCGGGCTAAAAATCAAACATCCATTCCCCCTTCCCCTCCCGCTAGCAAGTGAGAGCCGGAGATCAGAGCATGTCTTGCGAGTTTGACTATATGTGATATAGCAAATAAGGAGGATTTTCTTCTGCCATCTCTTTGAGGGAAAATATTTTTATCTCTGTTTCATTCTGTTTTGATCAATAGTATTGCTCTATTCAATATTCTGTTCTTGGAATTTCGGAGTTCAATATTCAATATTCTGTTCTTGGAATTTGTTTTGGAGTTCCTTCGATAATGCTCTGCCTGACTGGAGGAACAACTATTGTAAGAAAATCAGATGTACTATTATGCCTATTGCTGTTGTCCCGGTGGCCTGCTGTGAGGTTCTGTGCCAATTTCACTGCACTGCCTCAGTTGGCTATGTCCTGTCTTGTGCTGTATTTTACTACCTTCAAAATTAAATAAATAAATAAAATAAAAAATAATAAATAAGAAAAAATTTTAAAAAGTAAATAACAACAACAAAACAGAACAGCAAGGTACTGAGCAACCTCAAACATGATATAACTAAACAGATAATGGACTTAAAAAGCAAAAGGAGGAAAACTAAGTGCTCTAAAGGATATAAATGCATGTACATTTAAGGGTATAGGATTGATAACTATGTTGCTAAGTTTTTGTTGGATCAGAGAACAGAGCTGTTTGCAACCTCACTGTTT
Organism: Hydrochoerus hydrochaeris; assembly: GCA_004027455.1. Lineage (NCBI taxonomy): Eukaryota > Metazoa > Chordata > Mammalia > Rodentia > Hydrochaeridae > Hydrochoerus > Hydrochoerus hydrochaeris. The sequence goes on from PVLA01001847.1 coordinate 234,307, forward strand.
GAATGTCCACTTTGTATGCTTTGATTTTGTAACTTGAACAACTACGTCCAGGAAAACAATATGTAATGTATCAACTAGTGATTTCTTACTGTTCATTTTTTTTGAAATTCTGTATTGTTTCTACCCTTTTTTTCCTCTTTTGTTTTATTTTCCCCTCTCTTTAAATAAAATTTAAAAAAGCACTTAAACATCAAAAAATAAATAAAAATTACAATGGAAATTGGCTTGAGTGATATGTTATTTATTTACTGCTCTAGAGTTTGAAGTCTTGATATTTTAAACATTTCTACAGAGAAATCAAAGAACTTACCCTGAATTATATTATGTTCATTTGCTCATCAAAATACTTTTAATGAGTTGTGTTGAAATAGTAGTTCCATATTATATAAGTTGTCAAGGTTGTTTATTGACATTGAGTTAAATTGAGCATCTCATTTATGATGTGATGGAACATTCACTTTCTTTCCTTAGAAAAAATATGTTGATCTTTTCCATTAATAATTTCACCTTGAATATGTACTAAAATATACAGTATTGTAAAGACATAATTCATTGCCTGAAAGTTTGATATTAAAAACATTTTCTAAATTCTCATTCTAGGATTTTATGCCATATTTATATCCAAACTTTACAAGTATGACCTCCTACTTCTATAAATTTAGAGCTGATAAATGTAAGGTTATTTCAGAAGGTACATGAAACCATGCATAAATTGGTACATCTTCTTGAATAAATGTATTTCTTAGTAATTTAAAACAGTATCTTAATATCAAAACTAGCACATATATTTTGTATAGTGGAATGCAAAATTCACATGAACTTTTAAGATAAAACACAAAGACTTCAAAGAAATTCTATGCCTAGAGGAAGCAGCTCTGAGCTGTACTTTGGGGACCCCTAGGAGTATATATTCTCCTCCTCTGAAGTCAGGAAATCTTTGGTGGGAAAGTTTGAGATATGCTGAACCAGTTTTGAAGAAAGAGTCATCTCAGAACTAAAAAAGGAATCTGGCTAAGGTGAAAGAACTAAAGGAAAGCTTTAGAAAGGGGAAAAGCCCAGAATTCTTCAAGGAAGTTGTTATGAAGAAAAATCCAAGTGAAGACAAGAGAAAAAGGGAACACACAGCAAACCACAATTGATCCCAAGAGCCCCTCTTGATAGCTCAGAAAGAGAAATGTTTGAGTGCAAAAGAGAACTCTTTATGGAAAGAGTTTTCATTATGTTCAGGTTTGAATTTTCTCCTGGCCAGATGTGGCATTCCTTGAACCAGGACCCAGAGCATGGCTCTTCAGTGGGTCTGGTGTGAGATGAGGTGACCACAAATAGAGTGAAAACTCTCATAGGAGTTGACACCAGCCATTGGAGCCTTCCAGAGCTACTCTGATGAAAATGCCCTCCAGAGTCCAGAGTTGCTGGAGCCTTTCCTGGGCCTACTCTTCCCTCTCTTCTGCGGGTGTTGATTCCTCATAAACTGACTCAGCATATGCTTCTGAAGACTCAGCTGAGACAACAAAGGTACCGGAAGGCTACAGCAGTACGCGGTACTGGAAAGCAGGTCTGCAACAACACACAGTCTAGAGGCAAAGAATGCTGGGAACACAGCAATGAGAAAAAGGAAATGTGAGGGACACAGGAACTCCTGCTGAATTGCTTGGAATTTTAACTAAGTTTTGAGGCTGTTTTTTATGGGTCAGCAAAAAAGTGACAGATGGGGCCAGGATTATATGATCAGGGGAAGGATGGACATAATCCCATCCTGGGTTAGTGCCTCTTCCCCTAAACTGGGACCTCATTTTATGCCCCTAGGTCATTTTATGGACCTAGGTTAATGCCTTGGGAAGGTTTTGTTGACTGATTTTCAGCCCCACACTTCTAATTTTACTTGCTGCCAGAGTCAGTCTTCTTACAAGTGGTAGCCCAGTCTTCCCCATCCCACATATTCACCTTCTAGAGGAAGCCTAGAAGAAGCAGCTCTGGTTGTCAAAGCAGCAGCCAGACCTGGGCAGTGAGGTGTGGCACTTTGGTAAGTGTGTTAGAGCAGCAGCAGTAGAAGACAAGTTGTGTACATGGATAGATTTCGTTGAAGGGTTGATGATTCCTCTGACCTTAAATGACCCAAAGTAGCAGTCGTGCAGTATTTTGAGAAAGAGCAGATGGTCTGTGTAGATAGGAGTAGAAACAGATGGTATCTCACTGTCAGATTTTCTCTCCTGAGACCTGGTGCCTGTCGTCCTATGCTTTCTGCTGCTCTCTGGCATGCCAAAGGGAGTTTTTAAGAACTCCTTGAATATCCCGTGGCTCTCCTAGGATCTTGCTGGCTGTCTGCTTAGATGCTATGAGGTACTTTGGACAAGGGATGTGAGTCATAGTCATAGTAACAAAGCAAGAATGAATTCCAGTGGAAGAAGTATAGTAAGGGATAAGCAGATTCCCAAGTGGTGAGTTAAATAAACCCATGTCGCTTGTGTGATATGAACAGTGACATTCTCACGGGGGGGTGTGATTAAGCAGAGGCCCCAGTCCTGGCAGTTTTACCACTATGGTACAGCCTGTCTATGTCAGTCCTTCATTTGAAAGCAAATGCAACACCATAGCACTCTCCTTATAGTTTTGTGAGGCTCAAATGAGTTAATGAATGTAAAATTCTTGCCTCAAGTTACATACTCAGTGATATTAAATGTTACTATTGATCCATAACATATGACTATAGGTTTAAAAGCAAAGCAACAGACAGACTGAACTATAAGTTAGATGACTCAACTACTGGCTTCTGAGAATTGGATCATGACATAGACATTTATTCAGAGATGACCAGAGGAAAGCAAGAGTTGTTGACAGAATGTACAAAGAGGGTAAACTGTGCCCTGTGGAGGTAGTGGTTGTCACTATAATGGATCATGGTCATAGCAAGGATTGGCAATGAGCCATAACAGAGAATTCATGGAGTATTTACATGTTGGTAATGGGCACCAAAGTTCTTCTAACCTCCTGCATGTGCCTGAACACCTGTTATAAGTTCTGATGTGTAAGAAAGCATCAAGTAGGACTTCAGAAGTCAGGTGGCAGCACTGAGCACCGGTTGTGCCACCCAGGAGTAAAAACATGCTCTCCATCCTTTATCTGTGTCCACGTTTTCCCTTCTCACCTGTCACAGTCCCCAGGCCCAAGCATGGATACACAGATCATATTGTGTGCCCACCTGTGTGTCTCTGCCTCTTGCTAGAATGTCTTAATCCTCTGCAATTAATACTGAATGACCTGGAAAGTTGTCAAGGGCAAAAGTTTCTCAAGAAAAATAATGGCTGTCATTGTCTGATAATTTGGTGTATGTGACAGAATTGGTCTTGGCTCAAACTAGTTCATTCATTCACTCATCCTCTTATGATGAAACAGGAAAAAGACAAATTTTTCAAAAACAGGAAAAAAGTAACAGAATAGTAATATGAAATCAAAGGATTAATTTAATTTCAGCATGCATATTGTTGGGCAATAAAATGGAATGGACTACAAATTCAGCTGATATAATGCTTTATAGACTTGACTGCATGTTACATTTACCCACTGCTTTTTTTAAAAAATTGACCTTTAGTATACTGATGTAAATGAACTAGGGTGATGTGATCTCAATTGCAATGTATCACCTCGGTTTGAGTAAGCCTAGCAGGTTAGTAAAGCACTAGTGTGTCTGTGGGTCCTTGATACGTAGACCACAAACCGAGGAGGGAAGACAGGTCAAGAGTATGGATGGCAACAGCCAATAGGTTTTCAGAAAAAGGAAGTCTTTCTTTTCTTCTTCAAAGCTCTGATCTTGGCAATTGTCTTTTGGCATGTATCCAGATCCTTCAGGCTTCCAATGCAGACTCTTCAGAGAAGACTTTTAAGTTTTGTGACACAGACTCACATCAGTTTCTGCAATAAAGTTTAGGCCTTTGACCTTCAAGGGTATCCTCCAACTTTCCACCGGGAAGCTGGCCATTTTGCATAATTATACCCCTGACTCTGCAGGTGGCCATTGTAAGTCTATCTAGTTAATCCTTTATATAATCATACATGATACATATATATATATGTATCTATATAATTAAATTTTATATTAATATTAAATAATATTAATATAATTAATATTAAATCTGTTCCTCTAATGAACCTTAACTAAGACAGGTAGAGTCGTGGTTTCAGTTTTTAAGAGTTTCCCAGATGAGGCTGAAGTGCAACCAGAATTTCAAACCACTGAAAGCAAAGAATCACTTATTTGATGATGAATATCACAAGGTCCTTCTCTTGGGTATTCTGATTTATAGTATCATAAATCTAGTTAACCAAGCAATCCAGATGATTTGGTGTTTTAAAAAGTTGGAGAAAGCATTGACTTCCAGGATTCATTTTATTTGAATGTTAAACACTAGTTCTCAGAAGATGTTTAGCTTTTCTTGGCATGGAGGCATGGGAAATTTTCCACTGGCCCCTCAGAAAGGAGAGCCTGTGATAATCATAAACAGCCCCCTTAAAAACATGCTTTAAAATAAATAGCAAGTTTCACACAGCACATGCTTACCAGACAGTAAGGAGAAAAAAATCAAGCTCCTTTCATGAGTGAAGTGTGGGAATGTAGAAAGGACGTGAGTGTGTGAAGTAAGAAATACACCTCCAATAAGAAAAGAGAATTCAGTAAAACCCATTCCCCTACCAATAAAAAAATCACTATCACTTGTAACCCAGAACCTTGAGATAACCATTTTCAAAGTTATAGCATTCAGCATTATTTCATAAACTTTGATTTATAAACATTTTTAATGAGAGAAGAACATCCAATAGTTTATATTCTCTGACAAAAACCTAAAATAAAATTGTTTAATTTTCAACTGACAGTACAACAAATTCACATGTCTCAATCACAATAATTTTGTTGCAGTATCTGAAGTTGTTTTGTCCCTAAAAAAATAGCAGAATAAGAATTTGGATATAGATGGGCAGTAGGGTGCGTGCTTCCCATGTACAAGACCCTGGGGTTAATCTCCAGTATCAAATAAGTAAATACTAAAACCCAGATGCATAAAAGAATTACCTTCAGAAAATAGTTTTTCCTTAGGGACTGTTTCCGAGATTTCTCTAAAACTTGAGAAAAATAAACCATTAGGGCTTTACATTTTTATATGTTAGAATCTGGCTAAATAATTTTTACTGAAAAATGTGTAAGCCAGTTACCACAAATTGCCTGGCCTGGCCAAAGAAAATCTCGATTATCTGCCCATGAGACATCTAATTTTAAGCAAGGTTACTTCCTGGTGAATCCTCTGGGAGAAATTAGCTGCAAAATGAACTCGAAGCAACAACATATACTGACCTGTAGTTTAGAATTGTTTGACATAAGCCAATTAAGTATAGGGGAATGTCTGCCAAAAATGATGATTTGGATTTTGGAATAGTTTAGCTCAAGTTGTCTACTTGATAGTAATTAGATAGTAGGGCCAGTTAGCTGCTGAGGCTACTTGTGTTCATGACAAGGAAACTATGTTATTACCCACCCCCAAATATTTACTAGGCAACGTGGATCCAGTTTTCCCAAGAGTAGTTTCACATTATTAAGGCAAAAAAAACTAAAGAGAATAATTATAATTCCTTTTTCACTTACTTGGTTTTATTAGGTTTATATATGAAGAGACCATTTCCATCAATGCTGATACCCTGCAGGATCTATAATGCAGCTCCTGCACCTTGAGAAATGGGCCACCAGTGCTGAGTCTACGCAGCCATGCACTCATCAGTCTTTGTTAATAGAAAGGTAAATAACTTCAGCGTTATTTCTCATAAATATCTCGACAAAATTATAACTCTTGACTATTTTTCAAAAGGCAACAATTAAAGAGCCAGAATTCCCTATGTAGATTATCAGAATATAACGCCAACTTTACCTTTTTCAAGGAATAGCAAGGTGAGCACATTAAATGTAATGCCTAGGAAATGTAATGAGTGGGCCTAATTTTTGTGAGATGTATAATAATGTATAATATTTCCCTTTTTAAACAAACAGTAAGAAGGCCATACATTAAACAGCCCCAATACAAATTCTTACCTCATTTTTTTGTTTTGCTATGATTGAGCCCATTAATCAGACATATAACATGAAAAGTCATGAGTACTGAATGAGAAAAGAGTGAAGGGTCCAAAAACTTAAGCATTTTTTCTATAATCATAAAGCTAAAAGACATTTATATTTTATATTTAATATTTATGTCATATGCAATCACATATCCAGAATCAGTGTCCTCAGCTGCAATCTAAACAGTCACATTTATTTCCTACAATGAAGGATATAGAACACCTTTGAACATCTGTGTCACTTGATCGTACTCTGAGTGAATATTCTTCAATCTGACTCCTGCTATATAAATCTGTTTGACAGAAGACCATCACGTGGCTCCATATCAAAGAGAGATTAAGTGCTAATGCTTAAACAGCTACCTTTCTAGCAGAAAACTCATGTGCAATTGTATAGCTGCTCTTCTTATATCCTTTCCTCAACTTCACATTTATGTATATGGCTCTTCATAAAGGTATTCAAAGGTATACAATATTAAAAATTCATTTCAAGATTCTCAGTAAGAATCTGAGCTAAGACAATCAGTGCCACAAGTGGTACAAAAAAGTGGTCCATCTGCACAGGATTTAGGGGCTGAATCGTTAACTATGAGGCAAAAAGAAAGACCTTCTTCCCAGTGGTAAGTGGCATAGTGGAAGTAGAATACTTAAATGTGTCCATGACTAAGACTGTAGCACAAATGCACTGAGTTGAATTTCAGTTCATTATCAGGTTGTTCAATAGTGAGGTCACTTGAACATAAGGAAGCTATGATAATTAGAAGGATTTTGTAATTGGCTAGGTTTTCTTAACTGCTTTTGAAGACTAGAAAAAGAAAACACCACACTCAGATTAATCATCTATCAACTTAAGATACTCTGTGAAAGCTAAAATAGCATTTAAGAAAAGACTTATCTTCCACAGCTACAGATATAACTACTTCAAAGCCATCTCGCAAAAACCTAGTTGTGAGCTGTGACAAAGATTAAGTGTGCAAACACAACAGATTTCCTAAGTCAGTGTCAGTAGAGGAAAAAGTAGTGCTTTGAAACCTGAAATGAGGATATTTGGTGGATAAACTCTGATGATTTTAAGACCCCAGGTCCAGGAAATCTGTTCTGTCTCCCTTGCTAGGGAAACACTGCAAAAACGTCACCAGGCTTAGATGTCTCCCAGGTTGATTCCATCTCTCTTATTACCCATTGCTACCTTCAAGGTGATAACCAGGATCTTAGCCATGTCCACAAAGGGGAAACTAACAAGGTCTTGATTCTGAAAGTAAATAGCTTACACAGTGACAAGTGTCAGGGCATGGTAATATGGATCAGTGGGAAAGAGGGATATGCACATGGAGTGGATTGGATATTACTGGATTGAGGTGGATAATGTAAAAATAAAGAAGGAACAATTTATAAATGTGTGGTGAGCACTCATTCATTAGTTAGAGTTGAGTATCCTGACATCTTGCCATCAATTCCTGAAGATGATCCTGATTCTTTACTGCATTAGCTCTTTGAAGATAGGATTCACTGTTGATTTAGAGTTAGGGAAAAGAACTATCAGAATGAACCCAGGACACTGAGAGAAAGATATGAAGGCTCAGGAAATTGAAAATGTTACAATGATTTGATGTATGGAAATAAAGAACCCCCTTTACAACATATTCTATTGTGTCATGGTTGTATGCTTAATCTCTATCACAGTTTACAATTAGGCTCTTGTGAGAGAGTTTTGCAGTGGTTATTTCTGCAGCTGTGAGAGATAAGTCTTTTCTTAAATTCTGTCACAGAGTGCTGCTGGCTTTCACAGTCTTGACTTGATAGTTGATAGTTGATGAGTATGACATACAATGTCTTTATCCAGAATGACTTTCTCTATGCAAATCTTTGTTCAGATCTTGTAGCTCTAATCATGATGGTAAAATTAATTTGGTGAGAAGCTAACTGTGATAAATATTCCATCTATATACAATTCTGTGAGTTACTTGAGAAGTTACTTGAGAAGAATCCTCTCCTTTTTGATTTAGTAAAGACACTAAAGGAACCACCTATGGTAGAGAGGATTCTTGTTTTAGTTCTTACAAGGAGGAACTTCTTGAGAATCTGCAAGAACTCATAAGAAGAAATTTGAGAGCTAAGTAATGGAAGAAAAGAGGAAAGATTTTTTAAAAGAATTTTACAGAGTGATTAGACCATGGTATGAAGGGTCACTTAGAAAGAAAGCCTGAGAATGTGAGAGGAATAAGAAGTCAGGTACACATCACAAAATCTGCTTAGCTCATCCAACTCTAGTCCAAAGTATAGCATCACATGTTGTACAGAAAATTTATAAGATACGTAAGTCTCCAATAACAATATAGACCTCAGTAAGTGAGTTGCAGCATTTTAAATCTATGCAGAGGAGATAATATGTTTAAATTTTAATATAGAAATTTAGTGATGCAAAACATCATGATAATAATGGAAAGCCAGGAAATTTACAATAATCTGCATTTCAGAAAACAGAAATGACATTCCTCTGTTTCAAACATTTAAAACCATTAGTGACTCTCCATCATTTTCAGGATAAAGCCCAAATTAGTTTTATCAGCCATGCCACTGTTTTTGCCCGCCCTGCACCTTCCAACTCCATCTCTTATTATTTTATCAATTCCCTTCACCTCATTTTCAACCATGATGAATGGTCTCTCAATGCAACATGATTCTTGCCTTCTCAGAGTCTGTCATTTCTGCCCAGAATGTTTGCTTTTGTGCAATTATTTGTATCTGTAAAGCTCTTGTAGCAATGATCATGATCCTACTTTTAGCCTCCTTGATATATGCTTTCTTTATTTAAAAATTATTTCAGTCTCCTCCCATGGCTCCTTTTCCTTGACCCATGATAGAATTCCATATATTATACTGTAAATGTATGTTTACTCTCTTGTATCCCCAACTAGACAGAAAATTATAAGAATTAGGACCACATTTAAATTTTTGATAATTCATTGAAAGTGTATTTATTGGACAACTACTAAAAACAAGATTTCCAGGCCCTTGATATGCAGCAAAAAAGTCACAGCTGTTAGCAAAGTATGGCGGCACATGCTTGTAATCCCAGCACTGAGAGAAGTTAAATCAGGAGTCTCACAAATAAATAAATAAAACAGGGTTTAGAAATGTATCTCAGTTGTAGAGGGCCCTTGAGTTCATTTTCCAGTGCTACAGAAAAAAATAGTCTTACTGTGGTTGTACTCTAGAATAATAAATAAATAAATGTCAGAATTAATACATAAACAAAGTTATAGGTGCATAATATAACCAATTAACAATAGCTTAGTAATCAATCACTTAAAATGTGTCCTATCATCTTCAAGGTACTATGCATAGTGATGAAGATTTTTTTAAGATAATATATGATCACAAGTAGCTTCCTGAGACCATAACATTAAATGAGGTAAATCAGACACACAAGTTTAAATATTTCATGCTTTCTTTTATGTGAAAACTTCAATATGTAAATAAAGCACAAACTAAAAGATAGTAAGACAAGACACAGGGAGAAATTTGCAATCTATCATGAGCTATGTATCTAAAAATGTACTTGATTTAAAATTGTGTTACATGTTTTATGCATTTTGGTCTATTAGCCTGGTTGTTAAACTATATGTATGATAATTAACTTTATAAGAGTTTATAAGATAAATAAATGAATCTGGTGCTGGTGAAATAAAATGGAGTTCAGAAAGAATAAGGACGAACACTTGAGATTTGTTGTGTACATGTACCAATTCCCTACAATGGTTATAATTATTGTGTACTGCATATGTGTGTGAATAAAAATTAAAAACTAGGCATGCAGGCAGGCCGCCATGGAGAATCTGCAGCAAGTAACTTGCACGGGTGAGGAGAAGCCAGCCAAGCCCAAAAGCACATGCAGGGCACCATCAGTACTCTCCTGTGGATACCCAGTATGGGCTAGGAGAACCAGCCAGTCACATCTTATGTCTGGAGGAGCCTGCTTTGTAATCTACCACCTCCTGGTAAACCTGGGTTGGGAGAAAACTAGGTGCCTGACCCATCCCCCTACACTGTGGATGGGTAGCCAATGTGGGAAGCATCTGGGACCCTACAACCCCCTGTCTGGAGGAACCCAGGAAAATGTCAAGATGAAAGAGCAAAAGGCAATCTCTGGCTTCCAGCTCAAACAGATCAATTCCAGGAGACTTAGAAATAGAAAAAAGTGAAAGTTGCACACCTGAAATTTCTGGGATGATGGTAACAGAAGTAAAGAAACTACTTCTTGAGAGTAAAAGAGATCAGATCAGAAATAATATCTCCCTGAGATCTGTGCCATGTTGGAACTTAGGGCTCTGGGAAACCAAGCAGCCAACTCGCTGCCCTGGTAAGTGGCTTTGGCCTGGCAATCCATGGCTGCCCCAGGGTGAGAACCATCAGCATCTCCTGAGATCTGTGCCATGTTGGAACTTAGGGTGATGGGAAACCAAGCAACCAGCTAGTCTTCCTGGTAAGCAATTGTGAGCTTACTGTCGAGTGGGGCTGAGATTCAAACATCCATTCCCCCACCTCCCCATTAACAAGTGGGAACCAAAGATCTGAGCATCTCTTCCAAGTTTTACTATATGCAATATAGCAAATAAGGGGGATTTCCTTCTATCATCTCTTTGAAGGCAAATATTTTTATCACTGTTTTGCTCTGTTCTGATTAATGGTATTGCTCTATTCAATATTCTGCTTTGATAAGTTCTATAAGTTCTGTATTTCCTTTGATTTTGCTATACCTGATTGAAAGAACAACTATTATGAAGAAAACGAGATATAATATGGTACCTATTACTGTTATCCCAGTAACCTGCTGTGACGTCCTGTACCAATTTCATTACACTGTCTCAGTTGGCTTTGTTCCTTCTTGTTCTATTGTATTTTACTACCTTTAAAATAAAAAAAAGAAATAATATCTCAGGTAAAAGAAGTAACAAATGTAATATAAGGGTTGTTGAGTGTTTCTAAAGAAGCCATAGATTAAAAAAAAGAAGAAGAGCATAGGAGAATAAGGGAAACCTTGAATTAACAATATAGGGAAGAATGAATGAAACAGACTCAAAGAGATATCCAGGAAATTAAAAACTTAGTTGAAAGCTGGAAAACAGCTTAAAGGAAATTGAAGATAGACTTTCAGACCTTGAAGACAGGATGGCAGCTAGCAATCACAAAAGGAAAAATCTGTTAAAAATAACAAGGAACCAGGAAATGACAATTCAATGGCTGCAAGATGATGCAAAGAAAAATAATTTAAGAATGATAAAGTGTCAAGGAAAAAGCATCAGTCAACATAAATGACATAAAGAGACTATTTATAGCCAGGAATTTAGCTCAACAGCATAAGCAACTGCCTGGCAAACACAAGATCATGAGTTCAATTCTTGGCACACACAAAAAAGAGGCTATTTGTAGAAGTTATAACAGAGAATTTCCCAAACAAGGGAAAAAGAGCTGACATGCAGATAAGTGAGGCATATAGAACTCCAACTAGCAATAATTAAAATCTCCCAGAAATTCAGCACAATAACAGAACATTAAAAGCTATTAGAGAAAAGAAAGAGATCACCTATAAAGGAAAACCAACCAGAACTATGGCAGACTTCTCAATCCAAACCATCAACTCAAGAAGTGCTTGGAGTAAAGCATTTCAAGTCCTGACAGGAAACAACTTCCAACCCAAATTGATATACCTTGCAAAACTATCTTTCAAAATTAATGGAGAAATAAAATACATCCATGGCAAAGAACAACTGAAGGAATTCATGACTACCAAACCAACCCTACAAAGAATACGGAAGAATATTCTAGAGAGAGATAAAAATGACCACAGTCCCAGGAACAGCAGCAGAGTGGGATCACCAAGTGAGGCAGACAATTGAATGGAAGGGAAAAGTAGGAAACCAACATCAGGGAAAAATGTATGGCAGAGATGAATCAGCTTATGTAGATGGCCTCAATTCACTATTAAAGAGAAACACAGAAAGAGTAGATCAAGATACATGATCCATCAATATGTGGTATACAAGAAGCACATTTAACTAGAAAGGAGATTCATAGACTGAAAATCAAAGGAGAGAAAACCATGCTCCATGTTACAAGGAAGTAGAAAAAAAGCAGGCATAACTTGCCCATCAACCACAGAATAAGAAAGATACAGCATTTTTATACACTGGAAGGCTACTCAGCTATAAAGAAGAAGAATCACATGGCTCTTATAGGTAAATGGATGTAACTTGTGATCATGCTCTTGGGTGAAATGCTTTGAACTCACATAGGTGAATATCATATAAGTGACGCACCAGATAAGTGACTTCCTAGTATAACAAATGGAAGGAATTAGAAGGGTTCAAAATGTGCAACAGATATTGTGAAAGTGGAAGGGGAGGAAATGTCTAAAAAGGGAAGGTGGAAGACATTATTAATTTCCTATTATTTTGTTTTAAAGTCCCGAATCATTTTCATTGTGATATTTTGATCGGTATTATTCTGTTTTGTTTGGTTTGATTTTATTATGTCTGATGATATGGGCAGCTATTTTGAAGATAACAAGATACATTATGGTAGCCATGGTTGATTTCCTATTGTCTTGTTTTGAAGTCCTGTATTGCTTTCACTGTTTTGTTTTTCTTCTCTTTGGTTTGATTTTAATATTTCTGACAGCATGAGCAGCTATTTTGAAGATAACAAGAAGCACGGCAGCCGTTATTGATTTCCTATGATCTTGTTTGAAATCCTGTATCACTTTCACTGTTTTATTTTGATTAACTTTATTTTGCTTTCTTTTGTCTGGTTTTATTGTCTTAAATATAAAAAGGAATTTTTAAAAAGTAGCATCCAGTCTAGTTGCTTTAGAAAACATTAAATTCAGGTAAAATCATATTTGTCCCCTAAAAATATGATACAATTTGCAAACAAAAGAGGCATCATTGACTAACAGAGTTGGAAGCTGCACCTTAAAAAGAGAATTAAATCTTGAGTCAGATGATGGAGTATAACTAGTGTTTTGCTTCCCAGAGGGGAAGAAAGAATATCTTCACAAGGAAATAAGCTGGGGCTGGGATACAGCTCAGAGGCACAGTGCTGGCCTGGCAAACATGAGGTGCTGAGTTCAAAGATACTTCTTTATACAGTTTTTGATTTAGGTTTCTTAATTTCTTCAAAATATCCCATGAGCATGACTTGGTACAGGAACAGAGCTAGAGATGGAAGACCAAGGTGAGCAGACACAGATGTGCAAACAGCCCTTGTGGAATTTCCTATTCCATGTAATTGGTAGGAGAGAAACTTCTATTATCATGACAGAAAAGAATCTGCCCATGAAAAGTGTGACAAGAATCTGGTATTTGTACTCCTGTCTAACATTTTCTCAATGAACTTACTAGTCCATAAGTTACTTGAAATGCTTTCCATTGCCATCACTCTTTTCAGTTCATGAGCTTTGGATGAGCATAAATTTCAAGCTCAAAGTTACTTTTAAGACCAAGACAACAGAAAAAAAAATACCTTTTAATTTTAGCTTCATTTTATTTGGGTGACTGGTTCTGTCGTTCAGTTTGTCTTTCTGATAGAAGTCACTACAGCACACTGAGATTGACTATCAACATACTCAAAGTCCATGGCTAAGACCACAATCTTGAAAATGTATCTTCTTATAAACCACAGTTTTAATAACCAAGAAGTTTTCACGGGGCTGAAGCAGGCATTCTGTGGAGAGGCAGTTTGAATTAAGTCTAAATGAAACCCATTTCATTACTAATTTAATGAATTCATAAAACATAAGAATAAGTTCACTCTTGTTTTAATTTTAATCAGAAAATGTTTTCAGATATGTTTGATTAATTACTTATCTGTCTCTAGTCTCACCATTAGAAAGAATGAAAAGAGGATGTTAAAGCTAAACCTATTCTATGAGGAAGAACTCAGTTTTTCCTGTGGAATGTGAGGTATCCAAGACATGTCAATATTCCTTGAGTCCATCATGCCTCGGGAAAATCAGAATACCACCAGAAAGCTACTGTAAAACATAAGCATGGTGATGTCTTTAAAAAAGAAAAGGCATACTGAGTTTTCAATATGGATTTTATTAGAGGAAAAGAGGCACATAAACTCATGTCTTATCTACAAAAAGAGCTAACTTCTAGCTAAATTTCTACATATAACAGTAAAAGAGCACAAAATCTGCCATTTGGTACCTCATAAATGAAGTTTAAGAATTGTATTAATGATATCATGTTTAGGTCATCATTTCACTAGCTTTTAAAAAATAATAATGCTAGAAAGCTGAGCACATTGAGTTGACTCCAGGTCACCTTCCCCACCCCTTACATGATCCCTCTCCAGGCTATGATTCCACAGCTGAGGTAAGGAGAAGTGACGCCCTGAATACAAGTGATTAGATGTATGATTTTCCTTTCGCTTCATTCAGCAGGGAGCAATTGTGTTGCCAGTAAGAAGCAATGGTGCTTAAAATCAATTATGAGGACAAAAGCCTTCCAGCTGGTTGCAATGTCCAGAAAAGCTGTTCCTTAGTGAACTTAGCTTGTGTTGAGTATCTCCTCACTTATCCAGGGAGCAAGCTGAATGCACTGTGTGAGGATTCAAAGCCTCCAGCTGGAGCAGTGAGTCACTACTGATTATGTTTGCAGTATAGTTTTGTGTATGTTTGTGCAATATGTGTGTGAGAGAGAGAGAGAGAAAGAGACAGAGGCAGAGAGACAGAGAAAGAAAGAGAGGAAGTAGAGTAGAGTGGAGTGGGGTAAGGAGCGAGAGAAAAGAAGAAAGAAATATAACCCAAACATCAGTTTTGAAAAATGTCAGCAGCATATTTTTACTATATAATGGTCACAGTGACATAAAAATTGCAGAATGGTTTCTTTACACTTTCTTTTAGTCAGTAGAGGACTCCACCCACCTCAAACCACTCTACCGTTCACTGTCCAGGGTCTACCGTTCTATCACATTTTTCTCTCCATTTACCACCACTTGTCAATGAATATCTCTTCCTCTCAGACTAAGCTAACCATATGGATTTTCAGCCATTGTAATATTCTTGTTGAAGATGAACTTCTTAGATTCCATGGTAGAATTGAGAATGGTTATGTTCTATCTATTCATGCAAGTCTTTCTTCTGGACTACAATCTACACAAAGAAAATAAAACAAATGTTGACATGAATGCTAACTACAACTTTTCCCAGACTTGATGAACTTAACTATCAAAGCTAGAGAATTCATACACCATGGAAGATTACAGGCTTTCAGAAGAACACATCGATGTTTAGAGGAGACAAGTGAACATTATTCCAATCTCGGAATGTCTCTAAGAAGTGCTTCATCTTTCTTATCCAAAGAGAAGGGAAACAAGTTTTTTTTCAGCAAGGACCAGCAAATGACACAGAAAAAGGAGACTGAAATGTGTGCTCCATCGCCTTAGCTTGCCATGGGCACTCTCCTTGTGGGGTCACCTAAGCACGACCTAGATTTGTACAACAATCAGGCATTAGAGAAGGCTTCAATTCTTTATAATGATATTACAAAAGCTGAATATTTCTTTCTGACACTGCCTTATAAATATAATACACCACTTCCATTCAAATATGTTTTAACACATTTTATTTAATTCAAGTCACACTGTTCTGACCAAAAGGAGAAAGAACCTTATCTATCAAGTAATTGCTTGATGGCCTCTTAAAAAGAGATTACTATAGAGACTCCAAATAATATGGTTCTATCTGTGAGCTTTCTCTTTGCACAGGGCTCTGGATCCTGAGAGTGAAAGAAAAGAGGGAAGAACTTGCAAGATAAACTGGTCACCAATTCTTTGATATTGCCAAGATTAGAATCTGTATTTCCTACAGACTAGGAATAATACACTAGTACATTTCCTATATTCTATTATGGAAAAAATGGTTTCCTTCACTGCTCTGATTTGCTTTCTCCTAGGTAAATAGAAAGGCATCAGGAATCAGGAACCAAGATGGAATCCATACTGATGTTTGTGTATTCCATCCTCAAACCCTCAAAACAGCTATGAGAGTTTTAGTCACACTTATTTCATGGATGAACAAACTGAGACTTAGGACATTTAAGAGATTTGTTATTAGATAACTAATAAGTGACTGAAGAATGCTTAAAAGCTAGGACCTTGCTCTCCATAGTCTGTGCTTTTAACTAGCCAAATACACTGCCTTGTAGATGCCTCTTAAATGATATTGTATTCACTGATTCATCTTTTTATTCATTCAGTGAATGACTATTTCCTAGTGCCTAGTATGTGCTGGTTATTATAACAATTTGAGGCCTACAATAGCCATGAAGTTCGCAGCATTTCAGGGCATTGAGAACTCTTTTGGAAATCCAACAAAAGACTTTCGAAAATTAATGCTTCCTGTCTTCATGTCTCAGGGAAGACAGAGTCCTTGAACCCTATAGGAGACTTTAGTCTCCTGCTCACTTAATCAGTTTGTCCCAGAAAAGACTGAAGATCACACACTAGAAAAATGAGCTTACACTCAAGTTCACTTCTCCCCCAGACTGAAAGCTCTTCTACACTGTTAAAAGCTGCTGTCTGTACTACAGTCACAGTAAGCATTCTGGGGGGAATTCAGGGTGATGCAGGTGGAGACTCATACTGGTGCTTCCCAGCCCTGTCACCTGGCATCTGAGTCCCATAAGCAACAAGTCTAGGAAAGATAAATTGAAGAGGGATGTTTTTGTTCTCCACATCCAGGTGTGGAACAGCTGGTAAAGGCCAGGGGACCTCAAAGCTGTAAGCAATAAATTCTGCTGAAACTCTGGCCACTTCACATCACTCCGGATTTCTCACACTAATAATCACTGCCCTGAGCAAAATGGAAGCTCAGGTGTGTTCTGTCACTTTGCTTTCCAACATATCCACATAGTCACCTGGTTTGCATTCACAGCAGGGGCCTTGCAAAATGACAGGCAGAAAGCTGTGATTTATACAGGGAGCGAGAAATTAAGGCAAAGTGCCTGGAAGGACAGCTCAGTTAAAATTGTTTCACAGTCTTGATTAGAAGCCCCTAAATTTGAAGAGTCAATGTAAGAATTTTCTGAATATGTGTATATTTGTGTACACACACACACACACACACACACACACAGAATGTAGACAGTTAAATGACTGAGAATCAGTTGAATTATTTAAGTAACTGACTTTAACTTAGAATATCATGAAGGTATGAGCTGTGATATTGGGTTCCGTGTTTCTTTTTTACAGGCAAATAAAAAGAAAACAATTAAATTTAAAATAATTTGTGAATTTAACTGCACCGAAAACTAAGCTATCATTATTGTATAATCAATTATATATATACAGATTCGCTTTAAGCATCTCTGCAGAAAATTCTTTTGACATATTTTGATCTTTTTAGACATATGCACCTGTGCTTGCAAATAAAAGGACATAGATGCAATCTATAGAAAATAATTTTGAGTTTCTTTCTTTGGGTTATGATTGAGAACTAATATGCTTAAGTGCTTCAAAAACATACTCTCTGGCCACTCCCACTAGTTTGTATTAACTTGTGACCAGCTGTCAAGTAGCCAGAGTACTCAAATGGTAATATAACTGAGCAGAGCCTCTCCACATTCCACACTCATTTTATTTTTTCTACTTTTGTGTATTCAAGAGAGATGAGAAACCAATGGAGACAATTGTTTCTTGCAAATAAATTATAAATGTCACTAGATTTCAAATCTTAAAATATTTCAAATTATGAAATATGCATGTGCTAAATCCATAGGTCATTCATGAGGCAATAAAGATGGTTTCTGTCTTTTGTATGTGCTGTAAAGTTTTTTTTTATTTCTCAGAACTAAAACTCTTCTGCCTTTATAGTGTCATAGTTCTTTGTTTTGTCTTCTCTTGTAAGAATAACATGGCCACTTGGTGTTGTTCCATTTCCCCAAACAACTTGTAAATTTTCTAATGTAAGGATTACCTTTATATAACCCATCATCTTTGTTTATATGCTCCAGAAAGAAGAATGTTCACAATATTTATTATTGAAAAATTGTTGCACAGAAATTTATTCAGGACAGAAGAGATAATGTGACTAATTCATTGTGTATTTTAAAAATTCAGTTAACCAAGATTAGTGGATCACTATGAAACTAGAAGCTAAAGAAAAAAAGTATGAATTTATAAAATACACATAGGATAAAAACTATTTCATTGTTATCCATGAGTCCAATCAGAGACACTGTGCATGATACTGTGATGAAGATAGTGCCTCTGAAACAATGGTAAATGTACAAATTAATTAGGTCACTGGGTCATCATGATGACCTGTGCACACTGCGAAACTATCCAACTGCTGCATGATTTGCATAAATCTTGAACTACACTGTGACTCAAAACATGGTGAAGGCCAACAGCTTATATTACACCAACCCACTGGATTCAGAATAGACTGAAATGAAGATATATAGGTAAGCTTTTATGGACAAATGAACACAAAACTATTTTGTTTGATGATTGAGAACATACTGGGTTGAACTCTTTATCACATAAGTAAATACAGAGCCAATTTGGGATTAAATATTAAAACTGAGAATGCTCAATTTTTGAAGTAACAATTAGCAAATTCAGAGGAAAACCTACTCCTGAATTTTTAAGGGTCAGAAATATGAAAGGGTAAAGTAATGTTATTTTATTAGTATCAACACTGTTTTATGGAATGCAGTTAAAATAAAGGAACTCAGACATCTTTCATTTATTATGACTAAGAAAGCAAAACAGCAAGCCAAATGGTTTAATGTAACAAAGAAATTGAAAAGTATAACCTAAAAACTTTATTGAGAGTATGTCAATAAATCCAGGACCATATTGTATAGCAGTAAGAATAGCATAGTAACTTTTTACCTAATAGAATTTAGACCCCTCCAAGAAATTAAGGTGACTTTACAATACATTCTGATCGTTAATAGAACTATTTCTTCATTCACTCACTCATTCATTCATTACATTTGTCTATTTATGCACACATGTGACTTAACATTTATTGAGCACATGTACACTTTAAGCTAGATGCTGGAGATGAAATACATCCAACAAAGTCACTTCCCTCCATGTATATCAAAATTTAGCGGGGTTCCAAGTATATAACCAACTAATTATAATACACAATTACTGTTGCCTTAATTGCAAGGTGAATAACTCTGCCTGAGGCAATCATGAAATGCTTCTCAAGGAATTGACATCTTAGCTAGACCCTGACAGGTAAGAAGCTGGTAGTGGCAGAGAGGAGGGGTCACCAGATGGAGTGGGTTAGAAAGAAGGCCATCTCCGGCAGAGTATTAAAAAGCATGGAGTGTTTGGGAAATAACAGCTTGGCTGTATAAAGGGTGCCAGAATAGGAATGACAAGAAAGAAAGCCAGACAATTTCTTTGGGATATTGTCTTGAGAGGTCTTGGTGTCAGGTTAAGAAGGTTGATGGGCTTTTTGTATAAGCAAAACAGTTAATATTTTTAAGAGAAAAAACCTATATAAACAGATTCCTATTTTACAACAGTTCTTGCAAAATGTGTGGACTAAACTGTAGTTGGAAGTCTGTGGAAAGAGAAAATTGTTCAATCCAGTAATATAACGAAAAGACTGCTGTATTTATGAACCTAATCGGTATGCAATGGAATAATTACTTCAAGCTCCTATTTGGTTGCTTGAGTGGTTTTAATAAACCCGATATCATTTAAGAATGTAAAATTATTCAACAAAAAGCCTAATATTAATTAGTAAAAGGCAATTAATTAAAACTAATTGAAACAAAATAAAAGCCTTTACACTGAAATACTTTGAGCTCAGATATAGACATTATTATAACTCACCATTAAATACATTCACAGAGTAAGAGTGAAATGATATATAATAAATGCTTCACTTTAGCAGAGGAGAATGTACAAAATAATGTATTGTAGACTCTTGATAGACTTTAATATTTTTAAAATTAACATTTTCTTGCATTTGTAACATACTGTAATTTGCATAAACCCAAAGGAAAAATACGTACATAAAATTAAATTTACCTTACACAGGAATAATAAGTTCAAAGAGAGAAATAGAACTCTGAAGATACCCTCTTTTGGTTCCATTTTGATGAAAAATAAGTCAGTAGATTATCCTGACCTAGGAAAAATGCTCATTCTCTGAATAGTAGTTGTAGGGTAGTTTCTAATTGAGAGGAGTCAATCAATTGGATGTGCTAAAGCCATCAGATTCTCTACATTAGAAATTTAAAGTTGGTATTCAGGGACGCCTGTCACTTAACCAAAAATGCTGAAACTGGGAGGTCAATAAAAGAATGGAGTCGTGCTTTGTACTCAAAAAAGAGAAAGTCACTCTAGAAACAAAAAGTGAAAGTAAACTCAAAAAAAGATTATGGGATATTAAAATGGAACAGGGTGAATAACTTGGATTTATTCTTAGTTTTTATATACTGGGTCAAACGTCCTTTGCCCCCTGGATTCTATGATCTTGTATTTTTGTAATATGTTTTCAAATTTTAATAGACACTGTTTGAATGAGTTTACCTCTGAAATAAACCCTAACCAAGATAACCATGATTCCTCTATCAATAATACTAAAATGAAATCCATGGATTATAAAGTAGTCTTAGGCTAAACATATCAATATATTTAAAATGTGCAACTTCTCCCTTCTAGCTTTAGTACTAAAATTTAGAAAATTCTAATGTAATCTTCAAATTTATTTACTAGAGTAAGGAGACTTTCAATTTGTTAAATGAAATATCTTTGTCTTTTTTAGATAGGGTCTCACTATGCAATTCAGGCTGTTCTGGAGCTTACATTGTAGCCCAGACTGATCTTGAACTCACAATGATCCTCCTGCCTTAATAAACTGAGTGCTAATGATTTATGGCATCTTATAGAGCTCCTCGGATATTTTTTTCAAGCATCTCTTAGAGAGCTCTAACCTAGCACAAAAACATTTTCTGCCCTCCCTGAGAAAGCTGTAGAGTGCCTGGATCTATTCAGGGCTTGTTTTACCTGAATAGAAGTGGTACCTGTTCTTATGATACTTATTTACTTGACTTGGAATAGAATTTATACAGATCTCTGCCAAGGCTCTTTGGGATAAAATTTTTTTATGCTAGAGATAAAGAAGAATGAAATAAACTTGCAAATGGGTCATTTTGCTGCTTTCAGTAATGAGAAAAAATATCTTGAACACAGGCTCAGGAAAGTGCCCGCTACCCTGGAGATGTATTTTAAAGCATCTGTGTTATTCTGCCCTACTGAC
The DNA here is from genome assembly GCA_004027455.1 of Hydrochoerus hydrochaeris. Classification (NCBI taxonomy): domain Eukaryota; kingdom Metazoa; phylum Chordata; class Mammalia; order Rodentia; family Hydrochaeridae; genus Hydrochoerus; species Hydrochoerus hydrochaeris. The sequence continues at coordinate 255,707 of PVLA01001847.1, forward strand.
AGTCAGTAATTCAGAAATGTATTGGTAACTCCATTTGAGTAATAAGATTAAGAGAAGCATAGAAAATTCTGATAAATTTGATGTTTTTAAATTTAAGACACAAAATTTAGTATAGTGAAGTTTGATTCACTCTCGTAACTAGGGAAGGATACTGCAGAACTTTTTACTAAGTCTGTGGGGACCTAACTTGAAAACTTTCACAAGCTTTTCAACTCAATTTTGGATAGCCATCAGTGTCCTAGAGTTAAATAACTACCAGTTTTGAAAATAATATCACATAACTTCTTTTGTATAGGCATAATTGATTCCTTAGGGTTCCTGGGAAATATTAGCCTAACTTCTCTAAGATTAAGCTCTAGGTGATAGATAATTACTTACCCACATATTTCTATTCTTTTACCTGCCAAACAAGATGTGACTCTAAACAGAAGGACAGAGATATTACGGCTGTCCAAATGATACTGTACAAGAACTGGAGGAGTAGGTAATGACCTCCCACAGGAATATATCAACTACAGTACTGTATGTATGCGTTTTCATACTTGCTATACCTAGAAAAAAAATCTTGGCACAAAGTAGATGAGCTGAAATTATTTTTTAAGTGAATGATAGAATGAATGATTGAACAGAAAAATAAGTGAACTGAAATAAGCTCCATAAAAAAAAAGAATCGTCTTTCGTGCTCATCAGTGTAGCCTCAATTCCTAGCATTTTTGGCACTATTTTCTTCACAATTGGGTACTTAATATAAGGAAAGGATAAAAGCATGATTGGCTAAATAAAGCCTTAGGCTTTTAACAAACAGGCATGTGTTTTACCTGAAGTTTCAGACTTAATGTAGCTTATTAAGTAAGTAAAAGGTTTAACAACTACCCACAAAAGCTTGAAAAATCTTCTTCCAATTCACACCATATAATATAAAGCTGCAATTAATGACATCCCACCTACTGATGAGCCTCTGATAGAATTCCCCTCAACCATCTTAAACACAAAGCAAAGCATCTCCTGCATGTAATTGGAAGGTGGAGGGAGAGGAGCCAGAAATAAACCAAATATGGGAGATGAAGAACTGTCTTCTGCAATCAGTTCTAACAGAGAGTTGTATTTATTGCTTGTTATAAAAACTTTATTACCTTTTTTACAACTCTAGCTGTCCAGTGTTTGATTTAACCAGAAAACATGCTAGTAATTTGCTCGTTGGTACAAACATATTTTTCCTTACATTAAGCAGTACTTGAGAATGAAAAGTGCAGCCTACACACAGGATATTGGGGAAGGACTTCTGTCAGGTAAGAAAGTACATTGTTAGATTAATTTTAGGTAACTTACACTGGGAAATATAATTTTCTGTGTGCAAAACTAGTTTGAGCTATGAAAGTCTAGTGAAATTTCTTATCTAAGCTTTGAGTATCATATAGATGTTGATTTTGCTGAGTGATTGGAGGAATCTGCATTAGTAAGTCTCATAAAAAATTCCATTTCTGTTTCCTTCTTTCAGTCTGTTCACTGGATGTATTTCTCTGAGGTCTGAATCCTCTTGAGGTTCCACTTTGGCTTTGATTTAGAAATGATATTAAGGCATATGTTTTATTAGGTGCTACTGAATGTTTGTATCCTCAAATGAGGGTTCGACATAGAATTGCTCTGCAGAAACATTAATTATTTATAATTATGGAATCTGATTCACTCTAGGAAAAGCAATTAGAGCATTTAAATATTATATAAGAAATAAGCAACATGTAGAAAGCCTTATAGTAGGATTCTGTCCCTAGTTCTACCCAAAACATAGAAGATTCTAACAAAAACTTTTCTATTCTACAAACTGTCCATTTGTCCAAATGTGATTAAATTAGCTGTGTGATCAGTTGTATGTGCTGCTGTTTGGGAAATCCTTCAGGGTTTTGGGAGGAGACTAATGGGAAGCTATAAAGCTCTTGGAATAAACAGGAGTGTAAATCATTCATGGGTTCAGTCAGTTCTAACCCCAAGAATGTACAAGCTTGGGAAAGGATTATCCAAACAATATTTCTTTTCCAGGCCACTATGTAGAGAAAACAGCTGGCTTAGATTAAAAGAAGCAGATTTCAAAAGGAACAAAATAGAAATGTTTTGAGCACCTTACCAGATTCAGGTTAAAGAAGAAAAAAGACTGAAGTTTATCCTGTTCCTTTATTTCTTCCCCTTTTGCTTTCCTGGAGGAAAAGGGATAGGAAAAATATTACTTGGCTTGCTTTAGCTATTGAATTACAGTTTTTTTTGCCCAATAATATCTGACAAGTTTACAAGACCTCACTGAACATTAAAGCTGCACTATTCTTATTCAAACATTCTGAAATCATGGTCTCTATTGAAAAGTTACACTAAACAAGTAATTTGATAAGATTATGTCAAAATATCAATTTTCATACCCAGGTAGTCTTCATTTAGTTAGTGCATATGGAATCCATCTGGGAAAGTATTATGCCAAATAACAGACTTTTTCTCAGCTCCAGTCTGGTGCCCTTTATCAGAGAATGACTAGGATTGCCAAGTGGCAAACAGAGATAGTAGTTTTAAACTATGTTTGCATAGGTTTAAAACCCAGGCAAAAGTAGAGGATGTGAGAAGTGGTAAGGCAAAACGTCTGCTCTAATAGACTGGAAAAAAATTATAACAACAAGCAAGGCTCAATTCCTCTACACCTTCAGGTACCTTGAGGCTGTACTACAGTTTGAGCTCCTTGTATTTGGAATGTAAGGAGATTATTTTTAGATGGCTTTTCAAAAACGGTGGTAATATACCACATTATATTTTTGTATTCCTGAGACTGAGAACTAATAGAGCTTCAGAATCTGGACACTGTACATAGGTCTAGTGTCTTTAAAAGCTTGACTTCTCAGGCATCCAGTGCCACATTGTTAACAACACTTCCCCTTTTCTGCTTTCAATTAGTACAAGTTACTGGGACTGATGTTCTCACAAAGATACACCTTGTTAAATTCAATGGAGCTGCAGCTGTAACTCTTCAGAAAGCTGCAAATAGGTCTGCTAAGGTTGTATGGCGATAAGCTGAGATGTTTTGAAAGACATTTAGCTTCCGACCATGTCTGAGACCATTTAATCAGTTTAACAGTGGTTCCAGTGAGCACATTTTAAAAGACTCAGGACATTTCCTATGTCCATGGCAGCCAAGAACATCCTACTTTCATCACTCTGCACCTAATAAAATAGAATGGGGTTTTGAGATTTAAGCCCTGGATTTGAAATGCACTGATGTTTGTTTTACCTATTAATGACAAAGGTGTATGACAATATACAATGGTAAAAATTTTAGGTTTAGGAGCACAGTCAAGTTTTGTTTCCAAAAATAACATGACAGGTGGATTTTTGCCTAAGAGTGAAGGGAAGCTGAGCACTGTGTCAAGATAATTGTCCAGCTCTGAATTAACAGATATCTTTCAGCTGTTTGCAGCACTCCCTGTCACTAGCAACCCAACAGTACAAACCACACATACCTCATCTGTCAAACTGGTGCTTAAAACAAACACCAGAAAAGAGGGACACTGCACATGTGGTACTGGAAAACTCACTTCTACCACATAAATCTCACTTCTACCAAGAAAATGGATACTTCTTTTGAGAAGACAATTTCAGGAAAACTTGATCCATACTCAACAATCAATAATTAGTAAGGCATTGCTTCTTCACTGATGGTGCAAATCAAAATTATTCCCTGATTTTAAAACTTCATCTGCCCTACTTCCAGGCCCTGAGCTGTGACCTAAGTACCTAACTGTTGTTACACACGAACAACTCATCTGCATGTACCCTATTATCATTTTTATATGGAGGTTCCATACACTCATTTGTGATTTTTTAGCACTGTGTGCACTTCATTATCTTGCCATTACTTTCAAGTTAGTTCCAATTCTGTTCTGGGGCAAATGCCACCTAGCCTTAACCCAGCCAACAATAATCCAGACAAAATGTATGTTGTTAAAGCTCGGAGTCAGGCAATTCTGTTAATGGTAAATGCCAACAATTCAGGGTCAGGGCACAGAATTTGGTAGAATCTATAAACAGAGATATTCAAAGCAGAAACCCCAGGGGGAGTCACATCAGCACCAGGGACAGCGTCAAGCATACCAGGGACCCTAGGCTTTCCTGGGGCTTTCTAGGTCATTCAAAATTACTCTCAGGTCTGATTCTGATGCAGTTTCTAAACCAGAAGTGTTCATCATGTGGGGAGCTTTCCAAATCAGATCACATTTTCTACTTGGGATCCTTTATAGGGACAAATAAATGGACAAGTATATGCTTTATGAATCCTACTGCTGTGTCAGTTGTGCACTGATGATGATGAAGTACCTGATTCTGTGATTTTTTCAAATGAATGTGCATCAGAATCACATCAAGAACTTGTTAAATTTTAATTTCTTGGTCCCATCCTCATTGCTTTTATTCAGATACACAGGGTTGAGGCCTGAGAATTTCCGTTTCTAAAAATTTTCCAAGGTACTAGTTTGAAAAATACATTTTGAGAACTATTGACCAAAATTATAGCATTAGGTTGCCACAATCCCAGTTCCAAATTGAATAATTTGCCTCATATGCCAAGAAAAATCTTTGTTAGAGGTCTCAAGGTAAAATCATCTTATCTTAGTAACTTTGTGCATCTTGATTAACTCCAGTGTCCTCAGAGCCCTCCAACCCCTTAACAACCAAGCATTCAGCCTGATGATTCTGTCAGCTTCAGAACAGTACAGGATACATACAGGAAAACCCAACAATATTTTGGCAGCAGGAATCCTAATGAGCAATGAAATTTGTCATCAGGACGTTTTCCTTTATTGTCCTAACATAAAGATATGGTTAGTTTCACCCAGTCTTTACTGCCTTCTTGTTTCTTTTTTATTCCCTTCACTAATAATTTCCTGCAGCACTACCTCATTTTTACAGGTTGAATTGTGTCCCCTCAAAAAAAAGATATATTGAGGTCTTAACTCTTATTACTGCAAAATACAATCATATGTAAAAATAAGGTTTTTATAAAAGTAAAATTAAAATGATGTCATTATAATGCACTCTGATGTTATAAAAATGAGAATCTGAACATAGAGATTAAAAAAAGAGAAAGAGGATGTAAAAATATAGAAAAGAGACAGCTATGTGATTGGAGTCCACAAAGCAAGGAATTCCAAGGATGGCTGATGAACGCCAGATCCAGATGCTCATATAATCAATGAAAGATTCTACCCTAGAGATGACAGAGAAGTTGGCTCTGTCAGCACCTTGATTTCAGACATCAAACCTCCAGAACTGTGAGACAACAAGTTATGTTGTATGAAATCACCTGAATTTTGGCACATTGTTACATTAGCTCAGGGAAACTGATCCCAAGATAAGCCAGTGAGCACATATATCTCTAGGTAGTGCGTTTTTATCTAAACAATATTCATTATGTAGCAGTCAACCCAAGTAGCTGAATGAGGGAGATTTTTTCTTAATTTAGGTCAGTGGAATACAGACGTAAGAGAACTTGGATCCCTAAACACATCTCAGGAAAAACAAAGATTCATTTTCACATGTGGACAAGAATACCACTAGCCATTGATGAAATGTTGACTGACAGAGGAAAATCCTGGGATGCTGCAGTATTATATCTTTAGAGGTTAAATACGGTCAGGGTTGACCCACAGAGAATATCACTTTTTGATTTGGAGACATTTGGCATTTGTTAGTTAATGGCCAAGGACATATTTCTGTCTCCAATTCGGGACACACAAAGGAATAAAACTGGGATCAAAGTTTTGATCACACTGATCATTCCTATATCATTGTGCTACACAGAAATCACAAAGAGAGGCTGGTCTGCAAGGATGCACCACACAAAAAATCTGAGGTAAAGAAAATTTTCATCATCTATTTTAAGAAACAGACCATCATTTTTTACTCCAGACACCAAATGTAAACTTCTATGCCTATGGTCTTAAGTTCTTAAGAATTTCTTTTTGTTCTTAAACTTTTCCAAGCTTTCATAATAAAACACATGTATTTTAGCACTTAAAAATGTTTGCTTGAAAATTAAACATTTTGGTGGCAAGAGAAGGGACATTAAATTCACTTGAGACACCATTTCTTATATAAATTTTAAGAAATTTAAATTCTGTGAATAAACACTCCCAATTTCTCCCCCCACTGGAAGTGTTATAAATTTGTATATGATTTTGAAATATTATTCTATATGAGATCAGATTCTAAGAAATTAATGAAGAATTTTGCATTAGAAATTTAAAAATCAAATTCAAAGAATTCTATAAGTGAAATGATATCCTTTAAGAATGGTGAATCCTGGAAATACTGAATTCTTTTAAAATAAAAAAAATGAAACGGGCTTTTAGTGAAAACATCTGAAATCCTTTGTTCTGGCTTTTGGAAGTATTCAGTGTCCTGTTGTGATCCATAGTTACCTACTGTGCAATTGTACATCACAACCTCTTAATTTTCTCTAAATGATAAATATTTCAGGAGACATGTATGTTTGTCCTAACTTAAACATTTAATATATGCATCAGAATATCACAAGGCACCCTATATATGTGAATATTTTTATGTATCAGATAAAATAAATTTAAATGAATGAATACTTTTTTAAAAAAAGTCTTTGATGTACATACACCTCTCAAATGATCAGCAGTGTAAACTCTAAACAGAAAGTTATCTAACATCAGTGAAAAATCCATGGTTCACACTTCACTCATGATATTTATTTTATTGTTTATTTGTAGTTGGGTTATTTTTAAAGTTAAAACTCAAATATATCTCTTTTCAGAATCTCTATTCTCTCTGATTATTTCAGTTTCCTTTTATCAACAAGTTATTTCATCTTTAAATGAATATTCTAAAATTTATTATTCATTCCAAACCTGGTTATTAAAATGAGGCTCATTTAATAATCAGTTATTAACAAATTGGGGAATATATATATATATATATATATATATATATATATAACAGGTGGCACACACCTGTATATATATAACAGGTGGCACACACCTGTAATCCCAGCACCTTGAGAAACTGAGGCAGCAAAATCACATCTTTGAGGCCACTCTTGATTATTTAGAAATTTAGCAACAGCCTAAGGCCCTACAGGAAAGGGAAAAAGTCCTTGGGATGTAATTCAATATAAAAGCCCTAAGTTCAATTCTCCAGTAAAAAAGAGAGAGAGAGAGAGAGAGAGAGAGAGAGAGAGAGAGAGAGAGAGAGAAAACAAAGGAAAAATGCTATAATCCTGATTATCTGCAGGGAAGGATTACTAACTTGTGTTTGAAGGGATTTTTTCCAGTATTTGTCTTACACTTGTCAAACAAATTTTGAATAATAATGAGTACAACATTTAATTTTTCTTATATTGCCACATATTACAGTTACATTTTTTTCAAAAGCATATTTCAATTTAATTCTGGGATAATCTACTAAATGATTGTACTGTGACCTTTAAAAACAATTTCACTAAAATATTTAAATTGTTCTTAATCGTACTATTTATAATAATGCCCTGTGGAAGGCATCTTTATTCTTAAATTTTTGTAGGAATTTTTATAAAGCTCCAGAATGAGTTCATCAAAGAACTATTTTTAGAAAGAAGTGAGCATGTAGTTAATTTAATTTGAAGAAAAATCATACCTACTTATACTCTTTCATAGAGTATGTGAACATGATTGTTATTAAACTTACACATATACCTATATATTTCATATAAAAATACACCTCGACATTTTATATTAATACCCACCTCTTTCTACTTATGAGAACACTGAAAAACAGGCGCATCAAGCAGCCTCCTCCAGCCTACACTACTAGCAAGAAGCAGGGTCAGGACACGTGACTTCTAGCATGGTGCCCGTTCCAATTACTGCAAGGTTCTCCAATCATTATAGTAAGTTGTCTATAATTATCATCCTTTTAAATCCTCCTAATGGGTATCTCTAGGCCAAAATTAGCATTTAGTTACACACGACATCTTTTTACTCAGCCAACATGAATAATTTACAAAATTTCATCAAATAAAAGATCTATTGTTGATTTCATTATTTAAAAAATATGTGACTCAAGCAATGAACTTGGTTTTGGGATGAAACATGATTCCCAAGCTTTCAGTGAAGGCGAGTCAAGAGAATGTACTATTCAGAGTCCCTGCTCTTGAAATATAACTAGATGGCTCTAGCTTCCTCCCACTAAATCCATCACTGCCTATGTACCAAAATCACATTTTCCAAAGTCACCTCCAAAGACTGAGTGTGGCAGTAAAGCTGAGGCTAAATTAAAATTCATGTGAGATAGGGAACTCTTCCAATGCACAACAACTGCTTAAGAAATCCTGATTTAAACTTGTGTGTCTGATTTATTGCACTTAACATTATGGCCCAAGGTATTCATTTCCAACCCAAATTTATAAGTAAACAGCAAAATAAAAACTAGCTAATGGGAATTAGGAAGTAGATATTTCACAAAAGGGAAGAGGATCAAGAGATGAAGGGAAGGGGAAGGGAGGAGAAAAAAAGGAATGAAAAAAGGAGTTAATATGTGGTATATGCATGTAGCAACTCCACACATAATAACATAAAATGTTGTATACTGCAAATATGTACCAAAAAAGAAGAAATCCTGATTTTCCTGACTGACATTTTCTTGAAACTATGCTATAATCTGAGATTCTTCTGTAATCTTCCTTCAGACTAACAATCAATTACAGGCATCAATTCTGAAACATGGTCTGAAGCAACCCTACATGTTCTTTGTGTTTTTTCCTCTGTTGTTCGCGGTGATCTTTTCATGTGCAGTCTCACCTGGAATTTGCTTCTCTGGAGGCTTGAACTAACACAGAATCTAGAGTGCAAAGCAATATTGGATCCATTTATAAACCGGGACTTGCTTTGTACAAGAGTAGATGTCATTTTAATAGAAAACGATGAAGTCCCATAGTTTTGACAGGGTGTCCTCACTGTTGATGTTTACACTGGATTTGATGCTCTGGGAAAGTTTTTTACAAGGTATAAGTTGGCAATACTCACTTCAGAACATTTACCTCTATTCTAGATAAATGGGTGAATGTCTGAATGAGTGGTATCTTGTCAACTCATTTACTTAAAAATATTTCAAAATGCAAGGCATATGTGTGTGCTTAATTTAACTTTATACCCTAGGGACAGTTCGTTGTACACTAATCAGAAATCCAGAGGTGGTGACAGGAAGTGTTTTGTTGAAATGTGGTAGTGTTTGTTAACTAGCAGAGTGGAAGTTAGGCATACATTTTTATTGTTGAAATTAGTGTTTTTGCTTTTAAAGACAAAAAGGATTGACCAGAATCTACAAACTTTGCTCTCATTAAATGAACCTGCAAGGAAGAATACAGATCTACAACTTTCCTTACACACACACACACACACACACACACACACACACACACACACACAGTGTAGAGATCCAAAGTCTAACAGAACAAAAGATTACTGGAGTAGATCTTTGTGCTGAGCGCTCATCTGAGTATCTTGAGCAAGAGGACAAGCGGAGATAAAGCGAAAATGAACAGATCCAGTAATGTGTTTGTATTTCTCTGTGTGCACATGTGGGCATATCAAGTTATTTAAGAATATCTGAACTTGTGGCAATATTTAGTTTGAGTTCTGATATAGAGCAGAGTAGTGAAAAACAACATAGTCACTACTTTTCTCTCATTGGGGTTTGTGGGACCTAAGAATTGTCAAATGAGCAGGTTTATTCATGTGAACTTACAAAAAATGGGGATGTATTTTTTAGGCCATGTATCTGAAGGTTCAGGACACCTATGAATCTTTAAAAGAATGGTTAGGGAATTCTTGAACTTGTCTCATCTTCCGCTTATCTTAAGGTCTCCTTTTAGTTCTCCTGAGGATTTACAATTAAAACCCCATAGGTTTTTGAGGTACAACAGATACAGTTTAGCCATTACTAAATGAAATGGATTTTTCTTATTGTACTTTCACAGCATTAAACAGGAAAACAATTTGCTTTATATTATTTTTTAACTCGCTCTAACTCTATCTAAAACAGTGACCACTCTTTTAGTGATACATGCTATAGATCCTTTGTTGTTTTTGGTTCTTTGCCAAAATATATCACTCTTTATTCCTACTTGTCTTAGTCACTTTCTCATTGCTGAGACACAGTACCCAAAACTTAGAATTTGAAAGAGATAAAGTTTATTTTGTTCACAGTTTATAAAGGTGTCAGTCCTTGGAGGCCAGCTACAAGGCAAAACAGCATGACACAGGGGTGTTGCAGAAGAAAGCTGTTTACCTCATGGAAACCAGGAAGCAAAGAATCAAGAAAGAAGCCAGGAAGGGAGATGGAACCTTGCAGGTCACAGCCACGGTGACCTTCCTTTTCTGATCAGACTCTACTTCCTAAGAGCAAGTCAGTTGTAATGCCCCTGAAATCTAATCACCATCCAAAGATGATTGATGATCACATGAAGCTTTGGGGGAAATTAGGATATAAATTATAATACCACAATTATAGTGTTAAGTTCAACTTACTTTCTTACTCTTTAGAAGACTGCACCTATTCCTCCGGCAGGAATGTATTAGTCAAATCCCTTTATTGAGTGCCCCACTAGAGAAAACTATAGAAGAATAGAACAGTAGAAAGTTGTAATTCTTTGTCAATTATCTTTTTACGTGACCACAGACAAAAATCATTTTAAAAAATGTAACAAACAGGATTCATACAAGATTTTACAAGATTGCTTTAATAAAAATCTTACAAAAACAAATACCAATGATCCATGTTAGCTGATATTATTGATAAGCCAAAATAATTTTGTTAAGACTGAATAAAGGAAAAACTGAATGACAATAGAGTAGTAAATAAACACCTTCTTACACATATATCTATATATCTGTCTATGTAGATATAGATAGATATATCAATGTTTATACCATCCTCAAGGCTAAAGCAAAGAGGGTAGCTTAAAATCTAATAAGTCAAAGTGAAATTCTAAATAATATTGATTCAATTCAAAGGGACAAAAGAATAGCAAAACAAAAAACAAAGGGAAATAAAGCACACAGCTAATGTAAAATGATAGACCAGCATCCAACCACCTTTAAAGTTACATCAAATATTAATATAATAACACTCCAAGTGAAAAACAGATGCAAATGGGTAAGCCAGGAAAACTCAACTGAATGCTATCAAAAAGAAACCCACTTACAATATGAATATGCAGAAAAGCTGAAAATAAGTAGATGCTTAAAAAATATGTCACCTAGAGTGAACTTAAGTGAAGTTCGTAAATGTTCAATGGTAAAAGTTCAATAGTTGTGTGGAAACACAACTATTATAAATGTGTGTATACCTAATGATGGTGCATCAAAACATACATAATATTAACAGATTCCAAGCAAAAATAAAATTTAAAAGTAAAAATTTTTATAACTATTGTTAGGGGTTTAACAAATGTCTTTTTAAAATTACTAGAACGTACACACAGAATACACATGCAATGATAAAGACAAAAAAGCTACTTACAACCTAATTAAGCACATTGAGCTAAATGATATGTATAGAACCCTGAATCCAGCAATTTAAAATTCTTTTCAAGTTTAAGATTCTTTTCAAGTGCATATAAAACTTTTACTAAGATAGGAAATATAAATAGGCTATAAAATAAGTCTCAGTAATTTTGAAAGTCAAACAGTACATAACCAAATCATTAGAAATCAGTAAAAAGAAAATATTTAGAAAAATTCATATACTTTAAAATGAACAACTAACTTTAAAATAATCCATAAGTTAAAGAAGACATGATAACAGAATATAAAAAATGTTCTTAACTAAATTAATGGGAGATGCAGAAAATCAGTGTTACATGGAAATTTGTAGCTATAAGTGGTTATATTAGATAATAATGAAAAGAATTTTTCAAAGAAGTAGAATGATCTTAAGGTAAGCAAGAGAAAGGAAATATTGGATAGATGAAACAATCAAGAAAAATAAATGATAAGGATATAATTTCATTCTTTGAACAGTTAGTTACTTAATAAAAACTTAAATTTGTAAAGAAAAAGACAGAGAAAAGGACATGAATTACTAATACCAAATATGAAAATATTCTTAATGGCAATCCTATAAAACTGAAGAGATAAAATAGGGATTACAATGAACGACTTCATGCCAATTACTTAATAATTTAAATGAACTGAGTAAATTAAATGAAAAATTATGTGCAGTCTTATTTGTGTTAAGAAAAATAAATTCACTATTTTAGAAAAATTCATATAAGAAAAATTCTAGGAGCAGGTAGTTCTACTGATGATTCCAATGAAACAGTAAATGAAGAAATGTTACCAATCTTAAGAAAACATTCCAAAAACCATGGATGGTGTAAATACTTTCTACACCATTTTTATGAGATCAGTTTAACCCTAATATCAAAATGACAAAGTAATTACAAACAAAAAATAACATGGAAAAAAAAGAAGAAAGGAACAAAGATTAAAGAAAAGAACATAGGTTATTATCTTTTATACAGCAATTATTTTTAAATATCAATTAAAATGTAGGACTTATCAAATAAAAAGATCTATGAGCACAAATGGTTTAATTCCAGGAATGCATAATTGGTTTAATATTTGAAAACCAATTGACATATATAATTCAATTGAAAAAGAATAATTTCTCAATATTTATATGTATACATGATAATTCAAAAGATACAGAGAAATGATCTAAAAGTTCTACTGTCAGTTATGACAAAATATTCAAAAACTTTGTCTGTTAATGGTTATCTATAAAAGTTCACAGTTAAAAGCATGTTAGTTAACTATGAAGTGTTGAGTTTTTTCTCAGGATTGAGTAAGGAAACTCAAATCCATCACTTCTGTTCAATACTCTAGTGGAACTGAAGGGAGTGTCTTGTCCCTGGGCCTTTCTTCTTCCTCTCTTGCTCTACCTCTTCTTTGTGTTCTGCTTTCCACCCAGGTAAGGTGAGCAGCTCCCTTTAGCACTCGTTATAGCTTGTGTCTCAGTGACCCCCAAAGCCTCATGCTGTCATACATAGGGCTTTTTGAGAAGAAGCTGGATCTAGAGTGTGTAGCACTGGAATTGATTCAGTGCTAGGATCAAGGGCACTAGGATTAAGGGTGTGAGTGCTACTCATCTGAAGCAGACTGAATAAAATATAATGCATAGAAAGATCTGTCATTGCCCCTTATTATTTTTCTATCTTCTGCCTGCCATGAACAGTTCTTTTTTTATTTAAAGAGAAAAAAAGGGAAGAAACAATACAGAATTTCAAAGAAAAAGAAAAAAATAAACAGTAAGAAATCACTAGTTGATAAATTACATATTGTCTTCTTAGACATAGTTGTTAAAGTTACAAAATTAAAGCATACAAGGTGGACATTCAAACAGTGAGGCTGCAAACAGTTCTGTTCAGTGATCCAACAAAAACTTAGCAACATGGTTATCAATCCTACACACTTAAACATACATGCAGTTATATCCTTTAAAGCACTTTCTTTTCCTCCTTTTGCTTTTCAAGTCCATTATATGTTTAGTTATAGTGTTTCAGCTTGCTCAGTACCTTAGTGATCTGTTTGTTGTTATTTACTTTTTATTATTTATTTAATTTTTTTTATTATTTTGAAGGTAGCAAAATACAACAGAACAAGACGGAACAAAACCAACTGAGACAGTACAGTGAAATTGGTACAAAAACCCTCAACAGGTTACTGGCATAACAGTAATAGGTACCATAGTATATCCCATTATCTTCACAACAGTTGTTCTTTCAATCAGGTATAGCCAAATCAAAGGAAATACAGGACATTCTAGATCTTATCAAAACAGAACATTGAATAGAGCAATACCATTAATCAGAACAAAGCAAAGCAGTGATAACACTATTTGCCTTTAAAGAGATAGTAGAAGGAAATCTGCCACCCCCCCCCCCATTTACTACATTGCATATGGTCAACCTCTCAAGAGATGTCTAGATCTCTGGCTCTCACTTGCTAATGGGGAGTAGGGGTGGGGTAGGGTGAGGGTGGGATGTTTGATTCTCAGCCTGTGCCAGTAAGCTCATGGGAGCCGCTGGGTGATTCTTCTCCTGCCTCATGCCAAGGGCCCTTACTGAGAGGGCAGGCAAATTTCCTCTCTGTGCTGCGCCTTGAGTTCCTCCATGGTCGGAGCTCTGGGGCTGCTGGTTCTCCTCCCAGTTCAGGCCAGGGGCCCCTCAAGTTGTTTCTCCTCTGTGATGCCTGTCTGCTGTGCCACTCTTTCTAGGAGGCAGCTGATTATGGACTGAAACCTCTACAAACAGTGATTCAAATAAACCTTTCCTTTCTTAACTTTGTGCTTCAGGTATTTTCTACTGTGAGGCTTCCACCTTGGAACCAGATGACTATTGACTGAAACTCTCAAAACTCTGAGCCAAAATAAAACGTTTCTCCTTTAAACTGCATTTGTCAGACATTTTTTCTCAGCAACAGAAAGATGACTAACACACTAGGACATAAAGAAGACATACAGAGTTACACATGTTTTAAACAGTTGGAAAATAATTTTTATGAATCTCATCTTAACAATGAAAAAATTAATGGATTGAGAAATGACATTAGAAGATATGATTAATAGATAATGAAATTTATAGATAATGATTTAAGAATGACTATTATAAATATGCTCAGAAATAACATAAAACATGAACATAATAAGAGAAATAGAAGATATAAAAAGACCAGATGGAAATTAAAAAGATGCCAGTAAAGAAAATTTATAATTAGTAGAATTCATAGTAGATAAGAAAAACAGTGAATTTGGTGACATAGTAGTGAAATGCCTTGAAATGAGCCTTAAAAGAAAAAGACAGCAAAATAAACATAGTCAAAGTGACATGAGAGATAATACCAACTATTATAATATATGTGTGGTTACAATTTTGAAAAGAGGGAGTTGAGGAGAAAAAAATTTTGAAAAAATAAATTGCCAAATTTTTGTGATTTGATAACTTTGGTAGACTGACAAATCCAGGAAACTCAATATACTACTGACAGAAAAACATGAAGAAAACCACATAAAGATGTATCACAATGAAACTGTGTGATAATAATAAAACATTTCAGGGCAAGAATGATAACTATTAACTGAAATAAATCAGACACAAAAGCTTAACTATCCTTTATTTCTCTTATATGAGAAATCCAAAGTATAAATAAAAAGAAAAATAAAAAATAGATAAAAGGAAGTAGGGGATAGATTTTTCTCAGATGGAAAAGGGATCAACATAGAAATCAATAAAAATAATAAGTAGGAAACTTCTCTGTATTTGTAAATTAAATGATGTTTCTTTTCTTTCTTTCTTTTTTCTTTCTCTTTCTTTCTTTCTTTCTTTCTTTCTCTCTCTCTCTTCCTTTTTTCTTTTTCTGTTTTTTCTTTTCTTTTTTTCTTCCTGAGACAGGTTTTTACTGCACATTTCAGTCTGGCCTTGAACTCATCTTGTAGCCCAAGCTGGTCTCAAACTTGCAGTGATCATCTTGCCCCAGCCTCTGGAATGGCCATTTCTAAATAACCCTTAGGTTAGAAAAAAAAATCAAAGCAAAGTTAGAAAATTAGAAAGTATTTCTAGAACCAGGGGAGACAGGCCCACCCAAAGGGGAGCCAGGCCCATGCCACCACAAGGTGAGTTGCAGCTTGCCAGCGCAGGCCAGGAAAAGTTTGGGACCTTCAATCACGGGGGCTAGGTGCCTGCCCAGTCCCCTAGGACACTGAACTACACTGAACTTCTGGGGCTTGAGTAGACCACACCCAGCAACCTTGATTCAACCAGGGGAGCCAGGCCCACCAAGCCAGGGGAGCCAAAGCCACGTGAGTCCCAGTAGCAGAGGGCACAGGAGGTGATTTCCAACACATTCAGGGAAAGCTTTGGAACATCGCTGGAAACATGTAAATATAGGAAAATGACAAAACGAAAGACCAAAATGCAATCTCCAACTTCCAGGCCATCCCAAGAAAGCTTTGGAGCCATGTACATAGAAGAAAATACTAGCCATATACCTGAAATGCCTGAAATGATATCAACTGAAATAAAGAAGCTGGTACAGGAAGCTATGAGGGAACTCGAATCAGAAATAATCTCCCAGGTAAAAGAAGAAATGATAAAAGTAGTGAAAGAAATACTGAATGCATCCAATGAAGACATAGCTAAAAATTTAGAGGAACAAAGCAAAATGATAGAATGCCCGAATGAACAGTTTAAGAAACAAACAGAATACATGAAGCAGATTCAAAGAGATATACAGGAAATCAAAAATTCTATTGAAAGTTGCAAAAACTGCCTCAATGAAAGTGAAGATAGAATCTCAGACCTTGGAGATAAGATTGCAGCTAGTGAACAGGAAAGGAAGGATCTTCTAAAAATAACAAGAAATCAGGAAATAACAATTCAACAGCTGCAAGATAATGCAAAGAAAACAACATAAGATTAATAGGGATAAATGAAAAAGAAGGGAACAACACAAATGATATCAAGAGGCTATTTACAGAAGTAATAGCTGAAAACTTCCCACACGTGAGTTGAAAGCTGACATACATATTAGTGAAGCATATAGAACTCCAAATAGCCATAACCAAAACAAAAATACACCCAGACATATAATAATCTCCATCGCAGAAATCCAACATAAGAACAGAATATTAAAAACTAGAGAGAAGAGACAGATCACCTATAAAGGAAAAACCTATCAGAATCACAGCAGACTTCTCAACACAAACAATTCTCCGTGCAACAGGAACTAAAAAAAAAAGTGGGGGTAGCTATACTATTTGCAGACCATGTGAACTTCAAACCATGAATGGGCCAAAGAGATAAAGAAGGTCACTACACATCAGTTGGGGGAAAACTGCAAGAGGAAGAGATAACAATCTTAAATATATATGCACCGAATTCCAGAGCACCCAGCTACACAAAGCAAGTATTAACAGCAAAGAAAAATCAAATAAGCAATAACACAATTATAACAGGAGACCTTAGCACACCATTGACACAAAGGGATAGATCAATTAGACAAAAAATCAGCAAAAAATATAACAGAACTGAATCACACCTGTGAACAAGTGGATTTGAAAGACGTATACAGTGTTCCATCCAACAACATCAGAATATACATTCTTCTCAGCAGTACATGGGACATTCTCTAAAATAGACCATATACTAACCCACAGAACACATTTAAGTAAATGCAAAAGAATTGAAATTATCCCATGCATGTTATCAGATCATAGCACCATGAAACTAGAAATCAATGATAAAAGTAATTGCAAACACCCCACAAACACATGGAAATTGAATAATACACTCGAGCAATCAGTGGGTTACAGAGGAAATTAAAGAAGAAATTAAACAATATGTACAAGCAAATGAAAATGCAAATACAACTTACCAGAACCTGTGGGATGCAATGAAAGCAGTTCTCACAGGAAAATTTATTGCACTGAGTTCCCACATTAGGAAAACAGAACAAACACAAATAAACAACCTGATATTACACCTCAAACATCTAGAAAAAGAAGAGCAAGCCATGCCCAAAGCCAAAAGAAGGGAAGAAATTATAAAGATCAAAGCAGAAATTAACGCAATAGAGACTAAGAAAACAAAGAATGAATGAATCAAAGAGTTGGTTCTTTGAAAGAATAAATAAAATTGATAAGCCCCTAGCCAACCTAATCAAAAAAGGAAAGAAAAGACTCAAATTCATGCAATACAGAATGAAAAAGGTAAAATCACTACTGACCCTGTGGAAATACAGAAAATCATCAGCAACTATTTAAAAAACCTCTACTCTCATGGGTTCGATAACACAGAAGAAATGGACAGATTCCTAGAAACATATGAACCACCAAGGCTGGATCAAGAAGATGCAAAACTGCTGAATAACCCAATTTCCACTAATGAAATTGAAAATGTAATCAAGTCCCTACCAACAGAGATGACCCTAGGCACAGATGGATTCACAGTGGAATTCTACAAGAAATACAAAGAAGACTTAATGCTGATACTCTTCAATGAAATTGAAAGGGAAGCAATTCTCCCTAAGTCACTCCTGGAAGCAAATATCACTCTCGTACCAAAACCCGAGAAAGACCCAACTGAAAAAGAGAACTACAGGCCAATCTCCCTCATGAACATAGATGCAAAAATTCTCAATGAAATATTGGCAAACAGGATGCAGCAAATCATCAAGAAGATTATACACCATGACCAAGTGGGATTCATCCCAGGCATGCAGGGATCGTTCAACATACATAAATCAATAAATGTAATCCACCATATCAATAGAGCCAAAAGTAAGAATCACATAGTCATTTCTATAGATGCAGAAAAAGCTTTTGATAAGATCCAACACCCATTCATGATAAGAAGCTTACAGAGAATTGGAATAGATGGTCTTTACCTCAATATGATAAAGGTCATCTATGACAAACCAACAGCCAGTGTCATATTAAATGGCCAAAAACTGAAAGCCTTTACTAGTCAGAGCAATTAGACAAGAGAGAGAAATAAAGTAAAGATAGGAAAAGAGGAAGTTAAATTATCATTACTTGCAGATGACATGACACTCTACATAGAAGGCCCCCAAACCTCCATTGAAAGACTCCTAGATATAATAAATAAATTCAGCAATGTAGCTGGATAGAGAGTCAATACTCAAAAATCAATAGCATTCTTATAGACTAACAAAATCACCAAGAGAGAAATAAGAGAAGCCATACCCTTCACACTAGCATCCAAAAAAATGAAATGCTTAGGAATTAATCTAATGAAAGATGTAAAAGAGTTGTACAGGTAAAATTATAATACCCTGAAAAGAGAAATTGAAGAGGACCTCAGTAAATGGAAAGACATCCCTTGTTCATTGATAGGAAGAATACATATTGTGAAAATGGCCATTCTCCCAAAATTGTTATACAGATTCAATGCAATCCCAATGAAAATACCATTAACATACCTCATAGATCTAGAGCAATCACTCCTAAAATTTATCTGGAACCAGAAGAGACCTAGAATAGCAAAGGCAATTCTAAGCAGCATAGCCAAGGCAGAAGGCATCACAATCCCTGACTTGAAGTTATACTACAAAGCTACTGTAATAAAATCAACATGGTATTGGAATAAGAACAGACCTGAAGATCAATGGAATAGACTAGAAGATACAACTATGAGCACACTCAGCCAACCTATCTTTGATAAAAGGGCCAAGCATGTTCACTGGAGGAAAGATAGCCTCTTTAATAAATGGTGCTGGAAAAACTGGCTTTCCATATGCCAAAAACTAAAATTAGACTCATGCCTATCACCATGTACTAAACTAAAATCTAAATGGATCAAAGATCTAAATATTAAAACAGAAACACTAAATCTGTTGGAAGACAAAGTAGGTAAAAATCTTGAAGACATAAGGGTTGGTAGAGAATTCATGAACAAGAACCAAACTGCACAGGAAATACTTGCCAGAGTCAATAACTGGGATCATGTCTTATTAAAGAGTTTCTGCATGTCGAAATAAAACTCCAGCAGAGTGAAAAGAAAACCCACAAACTGGGAAAAAAATCTTAGTGAACTGTCCCTCAGACAAAGGACTTCTGTTTAGAACTTACAAAGATTTAAAAAACATCAGACCCTCAAAATTCAAAGACCCAATCCAAAAATGGGCACCCGAGATGAACACATAGTTCTCAGATGAAGAAATACTAATGGCAAATAAATACATGAAAAAATGTTCATCATCTTTGGTCATTAGAGAAATGCAAATTAAAACCACACTGAGATTCTATCTCACACCAGAAAGAATGGCCAGGATCAACAAAACTACCAACAACAAATGCTGGAGAGGCTGTGGGGAAAAAGGAACTCTTCTGCACTGTTGGTGGGTGTATAGACTGGTGCAACCACTATGGAGGTCAGTCTGGAGATTCCTCAAAAAGCTGGGGTTGGAAGTTGCACTTGACCCAGCTATTCCACTTCTAGGCATATTCCCAGAAGAACTGAAAACATCATACCACAGTAATATACATGCACCCATATTTATAGCAGCACAATTTGTAATAGCCAGATCTTGGAAACAATCTAAGTGCCCATCAACTGAGGAATGGATAAAAAAATTGTGGTACTTTTATACAATGAAGTACTACTCAGCTATAAAGAATTATCACATTGAGATATTTATAAATAAATGGATGCAACTTGAATCCATACTCATAAGTGAAATAAATCAAACTCACATGTAGAAAATATTTCTAAAATTAAAATTATATATACATAGAGAAATTCACTTATAACTATGCTTAGAAGAAATTCTTTTAGATTAGATAAAGATCCCATCACAGTAACTTACTTCTACTCAAGAAGCTAGAAAAATAAAGCATAATAAATTTAAAGCTACTAGAAGGAAAGAATAAAGGTAAAAAAAGAAATCTATGAACATAAAAATAAGCAGACAATATAAAAACAAATGAAATTTATAAAAAAATCAGTCTTTACAAAGATTAATAAAACTGGTAAATTCTTAGGTAGGATTATTTTTTAAAGGAGGAAAAGAAAAAATTATCTTAAAAGAATGAAAGTAAAGATAATACCTCAGATTCTTAAAATATTAATGATTGAAGGAATGCAATAGCAAAACTACTTTATGACAATGAATTTGTTAGTACAAGTAAAATTCACAAATTCCTTGAAAGACACAAATCTTATGCAAGAAGAAAACTATAAACTGAATAGTGAGATACATATATATATATATATATGAATATATATATTTAAATACATATATATTTTAATTAGCAGTTAAAACCCTTCCCATAGAGAAATGCCTTTCCAAGATGGCCTAATTAATGATCATTTAAAAGAGAAAACAAAAATCCTATTCAAATTCCTCCAGAAAACAGAGGGCAAGAAATGCCTTCCTCCAACACAAAACCCAAAAATATTCCAAGAAAAGAGATCTATTGGCCAATATTGCCCATAAACCTAGATGCAAAGATATTTTACAATTCTTCCAGATATTAATTCCAGCAATGGATCATGACCTTGTGCAGGTTATTCCAGGTTATCTCAACATTGAAAAATCTTACAAGGTAATTCACTAAATCAGTAACCAAAGAACCAAAAGTCATATCATCACAATAAGTACAATAAGAAAATATACTTGAAAAAATTAAACAAGTGTTTCTGAAAACAATTCATAACTCACTGAAAAATAAGCAAATAGATAACTTTACATGCTAAATGAGAATGACTACCAAGAATGGTCATTTGTTTTATAGTTAATAAAGACAGTGCTTTCCCCTTAAGACAGAATGAAGTACTACTATTTAGCATTCTCAGGATAATCCAGATTTTCAGTAAGAATCAAGAGAAAATCCAGATTTTCAGTAAGAATCAAGAGAAACTTAAAAGATTGCAGGCTGAAAAGGAAGAAATAAAAATGTG
This sequence comes from Hydrochoerus hydrochaeris, assembly GCA_004027455.1. Classification (NCBI taxonomy): domain Eukaryota; kingdom Metazoa; phylum Chordata; class Mammalia; order Rodentia; family Hydrochaeridae; genus Hydrochoerus; species Hydrochoerus hydrochaeris. The sequence goes on from PVLA01001847.1 coordinate 277,218, forward strand.
CTTTTCTTTTTCACAGATGACATGATTGTGTTAGCAAGGTAAAGAATCATCAAGATTCTTACTAGAACCATGTAGTGACTTAGCAAAGTTGCAGAGTATATAGTCAAGGTATGCAAGTCAGTTGTCTGTATACTGGTAACAAATAAAATTGACATTGAAATTTCTTGAAATATAGCTTACAGTAGTACCAAATATGTACAGTATTTATGGATGAATATAATAAGTATATACAAACATGTTACATTGAAAATTACCAGGCTTTGAAAAGAAAAACTGAAGAAGATGTAAGTAAAGTGAGGAGAAAATTTGTGTACACAGATCTAACTAATCAAATATTGTCAAGATATTAATTCTCCCAAGATAAACAGAGATTACACCAACTAACAAAATGTAGTCAGGACTTTTGTAAAAATTAACAATCTCTTTTTAAAATTTATCTGATGTTGAAAAGTTTTGTGGCAAATGTTAAACAACTGGAATGCTTATGTCTTGCTCATGATAATGACAAATGTTTCTTTAGAGAGTTGTCTATTTGAAAAACAGCACATAGAGAAACAAAAAAATTTTGATTATATTTATATGACAAATATATATTTATGACACATTTTTAATGGAAGGAAGGGTACATAATGTGAAACACAAATGAAATATCCAGAATTTGGAGCACTTTTATTAAAGAAAAATATCATAGACTCCTGTAATCACTGTAAGACATTTGTTTTCTGGGTGTTGTGGTTTAGAGTTGGGCCATACCCTGAAAGACTCATATGGTCGGAGGTGGGCCATTTTCATCTGCATTGTTGAACTGTTACCCACATCAGTGGATTAATTCAGAGATGAGCTCAGAGCTAAATGTGCTATTGAGAGGTGGGGCCTTACAAGTGGCTGCTCTGAGCTTCATGGCCACCATGATAGGAGCAGCTTCCCTCCACAGCAGGCCCTTCCACCATGCAGTGAAACCTCTGCGCATCATGAGATTCTCTTCCTTTAAATTGTGGGTGTTGGGTATTGTGTGTTGGCAATGAGAAAGCAACAAAGACTGGAAGCAGTAGGCTATTACCAGCTATGACCTGGTAAGTCAGACCACTTACTAAAAGTCCTGCTTGGCCATTTTGTGCTTGTGACTTGTGGCAGGGTTTGCTCAAAGTCTCTGCTCTTAACTCCCTAGGATGTTTTGTGGCTTAAAATGAGAAAATGCATGCAAACCATACACGCATGTTTACCATAAAGTAGCATAATGAGCACTTGGCAAAGGTAAGATACTACTAGTGCATTTGTTTTTATTAATTATTTTTTAAATAATAATGAAGATGTTCTAGATTGAGAGAAGTAATCCAAGAAAAAGAAAAGCAATTAGAACTATTCTTAGAATTCTTTTAGAAAAGGTAACTGAAAAAGATTTCAGGTTTTCTTTGTCGCAAATGCTAAACTATAAGCTTATAAACTATTTTGGAACACTCTAAATGGCATAAGGAAAAATTCCATTTTCTTACTTTCCAAGAGCAGCATTACTCTATAGGATACCCAGTTTCCAAGAGGAGTTCATCAGGGATGGTATTAAAGGTATTTACCTAAGAGAAATCTTACTTATGGTACAAAATTCCTACCTGAAATCAGCAGAATTGGATCAGATTGCTACCTACATGGCATATTTCATTTTAATCCTAGGGCCTTTAGTAATTTTTTTGCCTCTCTTGGGGGATAAAAATTCTGCCAAATGGCTTTGAAGCTGCAATTCTAATGCTTCTACATGAGACAAAGGTGACAGATTGGAGTGTGAGAATTGCTTAGGAGATCTCCTGTCAATCTGCTTTTGATAATGCTCTGGCAGGACTGTTTCTCGACTGGCTGCTTGCTCATGTGCTAAAATGCGCTCCCACTAGAGAGCCGTGTGGCTGCAGAGGAGGAAGTGTTGCTGCAAACTTGATCTTGACTCTCCACAGCTCCAGGAAAAGGCGTTTGAGAACTGCCATCTGCGGAATGTGGCTCTTCCTGATCTAACACAGGCCTTTGACAGTGTTAATAGAGGAGTGTTGCAGCAACTTCTCAGGAAATACAGATGTCCAGAAACTGTGGATGGCTCCTCTTTTTAAATCTGCCATTGCCATTTCTAGAAGTATACACTGGGGTAGGATCCAGTGTTACCTACCCAAGGTGATAGCACATGTAAAAAGGAGGAGGGAGCCATTCAAGATCAGAAGAAAATGCTGAATCTGGTTCTTCCTTTGTCTTCTCACAGCTGATCTCTAATAGTGGTGTTACTGAAACCATTCAGAAGTCTCTCTCTCTCTCTCTCTCTCTCTCTATCTCTCTCTCTCTCTCTCTCTCTTTGTCTCTTCTATGATGTGGGAGAAGTGGATGATGGAGGAAGGAACAATAGGGTGAAAGGTATCATTGACCCTGATTTTGGGACAGGCAATTTTGGACTGTGTGTCAGACAAACGACAGCTTCCTAAAGAGTCACTTTATCTAAATTAAACATCATGACAGACTGATAATTTATTGGCCATTCAAATTATATTCTGCCAGGACAATAGCTGTGGCATTTTTCCTCCTACCTGTCTGCTAGCAATTAAGGATTAACAAGCAGTGATGGAAGAAAATAAATTTAATGTGGTTGTATTGGTCATTTTTCCTTGGCTACATTTTATTTGTTCCACCTGGCAGTACAGGCCCTTAATTGCTGAACCATTCATTTTGTAAGAGATCTCAGACACATTTCCAATGCTATGGCAATAGAAGTTCTTGGGATTCGCATAGTGACATTTTGTTAGCAGGGCTTTTCAGAGAAACTTAAAAACAAACACGATATCTGGAGGAACATAATAATGAGGTGCTAATGAGAAGTCTGGGGCAATGACATACGGGATAATGAGGAAATAAACTTATTATCCAAGTCTCAGTGTTAATAAAGTTCCATATCCTGTGTTTATGTGATCTGCCCTTCCATGCTTTTGAATTCTGAGGATGTGACGGGTTTGGGGAGGGGTAGAGGAAGATGAGCGGACATATGAAAGGGTCAGGACAACAGGACAGGTAAAGATCCAAAGAGAAATATTTACAGACTTCTTATATAGTGAAAAAGAATTTTAAAGCAAACTATAGTAAGCCTTAGCTGAAGAAATGGAGACTTTTATAGAGTAAAAACCTTTTAAGAAGGGAACAGTTTGCATGACCATATTCAGAGTAGCATTAGTCACAATATCAAAAATGTCAAAACAATATAAATGTCCATGAATAGAGTATGTGTATATAATGGAAAATTATTCAGCCTTAAGAAGGAATAAAAGTCTGACACAGTACCACTGGATGAACTTTGAAGATATTATACCAGATGCCAATAAACCAGACAAAAGGCTAAATATCACATGACACCACTTATATCAGATACACAGAGCAGCCAGATTCATAGATATATAAAGTGAATGGAGCTATCAGGGGCTGGCAGGAGGTAGGAGTGAAGGATTATTGGTTAATACATATGGAAGTTTCAATTTGGGGTGACCAAAATGCTCTAGAAGTAGACACTGTGATGTTGGACTGTGTGCAACAATGTGAATGTACTTGGTGTCACACTCAAAAATTGTTCAAATGATAAATTTTACATTCTGTGTATTTTACCAAAATAAAAAACAGGGCCAATGAAAGAGTTCAGCAGCTTACTGTGTGCCTTGCAAATGCAAGGTCCTGAGTTAGGGTCCCTGTACCCCCCAGAATACATAAATAAAAAAATAAAAAAGTAATCTAACAAATATCATAAGAACTTTCTTAAATGGATCCTATAAACCTAGCAAGAGTACAAACATTTATGAGCTATTCTAGTTTGCAAAAAGATATTTAGAAAATTGATCATATACATTTGGTTTTATTTTTGACAAGACTAAAATATATTTGAGAAAAAAGTGCTAGAAAAAACAATAAGCAAATTTCTTCTGAACTTCCAAAGACAACCATTTTTCCTTATACTAATAAGAAAAGCAACTCACTGGATTAAAAAAAACAAAAAAACTCCTGATTCATCCCAGTATTATTGGGGAGGTGGTAAACTTAGCTACATAGAGTCCTTCTGTTACATTTTCAACTGTTTTGTTTTTATTTAGCACAGCTATTATTTTTCCATCAATTAAAAGTTCTTTGAGAGTTGGTTTGTCCACCTCCGCCTGCTGGCTGCTGCCGCCAGAAGGCTCTTTCCTGTGAGCAGCTATCAGGAGCAGGGACATGCAGCAAGGTAAGCCCACGTACCTATAGGCTACCATTGGAGGCCCTTGGTTCCTTTGGGCAGCCATCATGCACCAAGAGAATCAAAGTCTGTGTCTGCCACCATCATCAGAGTCCCAGTGTAGATACACAGGCTGAAAGAAGCATCCCACCTCCATGCACATCTGGTTATTGGGGAAGCCTCAGTGTATCTGCACATGTCTGGAGAAGCCCATTCCACACACTGAACCCTCCATGTAAATCTAGGGTCAGAAGACCTCAGGTGCCTGTCCCATTCCCCTACACCACAGAGGGGCAGCCAAAATGGGAAGTTCATAGGGTCCCACAACCAGTCTGTTGAGAGGAACCCAGGAGAATGAAGGAGCAAAAGGCAATCTCAGTTGTCCAGTCCACAAAGAACAAGTCTGGGAGACAGAGTTGTGGAAGAACATGGAAGTTTCACACCTGAAATCTCTGAGAGGATAGCAACTGAAATAAAGAAACAACTTCATGAGATGATAAAAGCAATCAAATCAGAAATAATGTCTCAGGTAAAAGAAGAAATCACAAACATAGTGAAAGAATTGCTCACCATATCTAAAGAAGACATAAATTAAAAAGAGGAGCATAGGAAAATGATGGAAATCTTGAGTGAACAATATAGAAAGCAATTACAATGTATGAAACAAAGTCAAAGAGAGATCCAGCAAAGTAAAAAGTCAATCAAAAGCTGGCAAAACTGCTTGAAAGAGACTGAAGATAGGCTTTCAAACCTTGAAAGGATTGCAGTTAGCAATCGTAAAAGGAAAGATCTTTTAAAAATAACAAGGAACCAGTAAAATAACAATTCAATGGCTGCAAGATGATGAAAGAAGCATAATCTAAGAGTGACAGATATCAGTGAAGAAGCAGGGGTCAACACAAATGAAATTAAAAGGATAGTCACAGAAGTAATAGAAGAAAACTTCCCAAAATTGGGAAACGGATCTGGCACACAGCTAAGGGGGGGTATATAAGACTCCAACTAGCCATAACCAAAGTAAATCTACACTCAGACATATAATAATCAAGATCCCAGAAATTCAGGAGCAGAATATCAAAATCTGTTAGAGGAAAGAAACAGATCACCTATAAAAAGAAAACCAAGCAGACTTGTCAACACAAACCATCAAGTCAAGAATTTCGAGTGAAGTGTTTCAAATTCTGAAAGCAAACAACTTCCAACTCAGACTGATGTATTCTGAAAAACTACCTTTCAAAACTGATGGAAAAATAAGGTACTTCTATGATAAAGAACAACTAACTGAAGGAATTCATGACTACCAAAGCAACCCTATAGAAACTGCTAAAGGATATTCTAGAGAGAGAGAAAGACGAACTTGTTTCTAGGAACAACAGCAGAGGAGGATCACTAAACAAGACAGACAACTGAATGAATGGGAAAAGTGGAGAACCAACAGCAGGAAGATAGCTTTGCAGAGATAAACCAAGTATGCTGGTTGTAACCATTAATGTAGATGACCTCAATTCAGCAATGAAAAGTAACACAGGGGAAGTGGATCAAGAAACAAGATCCATATACTGTATACCAGAAATACATTTAACTAGAAAGGAAATTCATAGACTGAAAATCAAAGGAGAGAAAGCATTTGTTCCATGTGACAGGAGATCAGAAAAAAGCAAGGGTAACTTGCCTATCAATAGCAGAATGGATAAGAAAGTCATAGAAGTTTCATACAATGGAAAGCTACCCATCCTGAGGCATATTTAAAGAGAATAAAAAAAGCAAAACAGAAAAAAGGGTAGAAACAATACAGAATTCTAAAATAAAGAAAGAAAAAAAGAAATAGAGAGAGAGAGAGAAAAGAAAAACAGAAAAAACCCACTAAAAAATCACTTGTATCCAAAAAGCAACAGTATTGGGGTATGTAAACTTTGTGAAGATATCAAAAATCATCCAGAAGAAGGACTCATTGTAGTATGAGAGATTAATAAACATTGCAATATGTGTTGACCAGAATCGTTTTACTCAGGAATGCTCTAAAAAATGAATAAGAGCTGGAAGGGACAAGTTATTACATATATACACACCAAAGTTGAGTGGTTATACAAAAGAATAAAATTTGTATATAAAGGTTTAGCTTCAGGAAAAGATTATCTGATTTTAAATTATATAAGGAAAAGAAAATTCCATTTATAATCCAAAAGGATATGTCAGTCATCATCCAAATGATTGTCCATAACAAAACACTTGCATCATGGCAATTGCATTTTTACAACCCACAGCAAAGAAAGATCTTCTCAAGAAAGAAACAATAGAGGCCACGGGTATAGCTCAGTGGCACAAGCACCTGCCTGGCAAGCAAGCACAAAGTTCTGAGTTTGATTCCTGGTACCAAAGAAAAGAAAAAAGCAACAGAAATAATTCATTGAAAAAACATAGATTTAGGTGTAAAATGGTTAGTATTTTAATCTTCTCTTCAAGACTAGCCAAGGTCTATATTCAATTCTACAACTTTTGTAAACAAATACATTAATGTTTTAGAAAGAATTAGCTAAAATTTATATCTTATATGTTTTGAAGCAATATAACTGAGACACTAAGTACAAAATTTGTAAGTACTCTCATATGTTAAAGCAAACCCATAGTGAACTGGATATCTCTGCATACCTTAGACAGTTTGGGAGGCTGAAACAGGAAGATTACAAATTCAAACCTAGTTTAGGCAGTTTAACAACTTAAGAGAGACCTTTCTTAAAATTAAAAAAAAAATTATTGCAGATATAGCTCAGTGTGACACCCCTGGTTTCAGTGCTCAGTACCAAAAAACAAAACCAAACACCAAAACAAAAATAAAAAACAAATGTTTCCAATATAAACCTTTTAGGAAAATCAACTTACTTTGACCATCAATGTAGGAGTAGGATAGAATTTCAAATGACATGATCTCTATTGAATTATTAATAAGCAGCATTAATCTCATATAAAATTTGACAGTATAATACAACACAAGGCCAAAATAGCTAAATGAAAAGAAAAAAGTAGTCAACCACCTATATTCTAATATCTCTTTAAGTTAAAATATTTATATCTTGACCTCATATAGATAATATTTATGAGTTTCAGTGTCATCTTTCCATATTTTTTTGTTGAAGAGGAGCTCTACCTTGACAAATGTCTCAAGAAATAATATTTGAACTTATGCAATTCTAAACTCTGGAATTCTGAAATCTGGAATATACCTGGAACTCTTTTCACTATTGGTGATTCATGGTATATTCCTTATAATAAGCTGCTCTCTTGTGATGGAAATAATAAATTTTCTGTAACATAAGTTGAATTTTAATTGACTTAAGGCATATTGCATACTTTATTTTTTCTTGGCTTAAGACCATGCTCTTCTCCAAATAGTCTCAAGATTCTGCTTCTCATGTGGAGGAAGTTTCCTTGTCTTTTGGGATTAGATTTGCTAGTGAATTTGAGAGATGACATGGGCTTGCTCAGCCCTTCCTGTCCTTACTGGCAATAACTTCCTGCAGGAAAGAATTTTCTCTAACACTTCGTGCTTTAAGGAACACAGGCAGGTTCCCCTGAAGGAGACCATGAATTGTCAATGCTACTACCTGTGCTGGGACCTTGGCTCTGACTGCTTGTATCATGGAGCAGATGTCACCACATTCCTAAGACACCTCCTCCAATGCCAGCTTCAGGAACAATAATGATCATCTGATGGCCAATAATGGTCAGCTGACTCAGAAAGCAGGTGAGGGAAAAAGGCATTGTATTCTTTTCAGCCTCCTCTAAATTCCAGGGCTTTGTTTATTTCAGGGTTGCTCTGCAAGAAAGAAAAAGGACTCAAGTAGCTACCCTTATATCCAGGAAATGATGAAAGTTTCAGAACCAAAAATTCTGAGTTGCAAGCAGACTAGCAATTCAATCAAGTGTGGTGGTACATACTTGTGCTTCTTGTGCTAAGAGGCTGAGGCAGGAGGGTCACTGAGTTTCAGGCCAGCCTGAATTACATAGTGGTACCCTGTCTCAAACAAATAGACAATAAAATAGAAATTCTGGTTTAATGCCAAATTAATTAGGATCATAGAGTTTGATCTTAGGATATAAGTTCCTTTCCTAAGCGAATCTATATGCAAATATTTATTAAACATACACTGTACGTTAAACTGTTGGTCAAGAAAGTCAATTTGCTGTTAAGTACATGAGCTCTAAACATATTTGGTAGAGCCTATTCTAATAGAAAGTCATTTTATCCATTCAAAATTTGTGAAATACTTCAACAATTAAATGGCTACTGATTATCAATTTTTCATAAAACCCATTAGGAAATTTACCATGTTTTTTAAGAAGAAAATTTATTTCAGTTACAAAAGCTAAAAGGTTAGTCTTTCCTCTCATACAATGAACCTAGGAACTTATCTGCAAAGGCCAAAGAGAATCACAGGGGGAGACTGCCAACCACTCTGTGCATATTTATGGACTTGTTCTTGTGGTAAGTACTCTCCTGACAGCCAGTGCTAAATCTAATCAATCATCCCTTAAATACATCATAGTGTAGATTCACCTCACTCCTTCATTAGCATTCATTAGCAATTAATCAACACAGCAGGAGCCTCTAGAAAGTTCAACAATCCATAAGGTACATTTACATTAAAGATGAGCGAACATGAGGAGAGATAAAAAGAAACAGGGGATGCACAGTGTCAAATTTGTGGGAGAAAGGGAAAGTAGGATTTGATCTTCAAAAAAGAAAAATCAATAGAATTTGGTTATTCTGCCTAAGATTTAAACTCTTGATTAACAAGCAGTAGCCTGCCTAACTCTATTACAATTGTCACAGACAGATTTACGCTCCCATCAGCCTGCTGAGTACATTTGTTCCACTTCAAGTAAGCCTTATGTATTGTCATTATATCTTCAAAAGGCACGAAAAGACGTTGCATCCAATTTTTTGCAATTGTGGGCAATAGCTTAATTCAGTCCTTAACTGTGTTCTTGCTAGGAGTTGAGGGTTATAATGGAAACCTATTTCCCTGCAGGATGAAAAGGAGTCCTGCTGTGGAGTATAATACCCTAAACCCATGGCTGAGAGCTGTATTGTACCCACTGAAGTGTCTCTCTTCAAAATGAGAGCAAATAGGGAGGAGGTGTTCTTGGCCCGTCAGAACATCAGCATCTGATTGAGAATCCTGGACCACTCTCAGCCCTCACCTCACTGAATTCCTCCGATGTCTGAGCTGATCTGGCCTCAGTTTTTTCATCAGGATAACACTATCCCAGGAGTTACTTCTTGAGGAGAGGAAGGGGAGACAGAATGAAAACAAAAAGCATCTGTATGTACATTATTTTATTACTTTAATAATTCCACCTTACCATCTGATTTAAAGGTAACTGAAAATCGCTATGCTCATATGAGAAATGTAAAATACCTGCCTGGATGATTTTTGAGCTGCAAAATAATATTAACTTACATATATGTCAAAGGTGTCATAAAACTAGCAACTATAGACACTAATCTAAGCTAAAAAATATTCATACTGGAATATAGATACTGAATAACTCATATATGTTAAGCATTTATTTTAGCCTTTCAGAAATGTGTCTGTGATTGTAACAGTTTCAAACAATACTCACTTGGTCCACATACGTTGAAGTCTATGACTAAGGCCACATCTCAAAGCCATTTTTCTCCAAACAAATACTCTAACTTAGGTATAATCCAAACACTCTGCATCAGTAAACTTATCTCAGCAAGTGTGAGCACCAAATTGCTACAACAGGATTGCTTTATTTTGGGAGTAGTAAATGGCCCTGAAAGATTTGGGTCTTATACTGCAGTGGAAAGAAAGACCTAGATTTTTTTTCTTTCTCCTTTAAAGAAAATTTTTACAAATGTCACAGTTTGTTGGATTGGTCTAGCCTGGTTCTCTGTGGTTATAATTCAAAATAAGAGTGAAGTAGCTGCAGCCCAGTGTGGCTCATCATTTGAGTTTCAAAACAGACTTCTGAACTCTTTTGAACCACTGCCACATCTATTTTTGTTGTGTTCTTCTAGATGTTGTCTAAAAGCAAACTATATTCTGGATTTATTTTGAAGGAAAATAGTCTTTTTGAAATTTTGTCTCAATAGTTTCTCTTTATTTTTCCAAATACATTTTGAAAAATGTTTGTTTCGGGGTTCAAGCTCATTTTTAGTGCACATTTCAGAAGCTCATTGAGAAATGCGTAAAAAGATTTGTCTGATTCTGCTTGTCCATTTTACCCCAAGAATCTACTTCACTAAAGGAAACCAATACAATATAGATAAGAAACTGAATTAGCTGATAAAAGCATTAAATTAAAGACATGTTAAGATATCACTCAGGCCATCAAAGACTCTATAGTGCTCCATTAAAATCTACCAGCAACTCAGGTCTTCCTCACCAGAGCCTCTGAGGGCAGCCTTTGGCAGTGACTGACAGGTTCACATCAAGAGGCATCAAACCTTCATACATTTTTAAATACCCCAAATGATCCTAATGGAGAATTTAAAACAATTTGGGAATTTGATATTAGGGAAATGCATTCAAATGCAAGATCAGGCAAACGTATTAGCCAATACTCAATGTATTAATGGACCTTAGGACTAAATCTGTCCAGTTGAAGATAATTCATAAGGCCTCTGGAAAACAGAGATGGCCTTTAGGGTGGGGGTGGGAGAGACACATTCAGGAAATGGGAATAAAAGGTGAGCGTGATGAGAAAGGATAGGGTTGATCAGTGCCACTAGAATAGACAGAAAAGGAAATGATTAGGTTTTTGTGTCCTGCTTTTTCAGATGACCAAATCATGCATTGTACCACTTTGCAGCCACTCAAGTTAAATGCTTCCATCTTCAGTCTCATAAAGGCAAGAGATTAAAACATTTTTAAATTTATATAGTGATGAAATTCATAGTAATATGGCAAGCAACTGCCAAATGACTGCAGAGACAAATATTCCTAAAGCACAGAAAAGAGAAGCTGCCCATTCTCATTTTTAATGAAACTTGGAAAAGAGATAAAAATCAAATTTCCAAGATCACTTTGATTATTGGCACATTACTGTCTCTGTCTTAGTTTGCTCACATAATAAGCAAAGATAATAATAGTACCAACGTCTCAGTGTTGCTATGAGAGTTTTACCATTCAATTTTATATAAAGAGCTTAAAATGAAGTCTTGTAGACAGTGAGTGCCATGCATTCCTGCCACTGCTGTTGTTGTTAAAGTTTTAATCCTTAGGATTTCTCAACTGCAATACAACAAAGATATTTTCTGGGAATGATAACTTGAACATATTGAAGATTCTTAAAGATCTTTAGATAGAGTTTATTTTTATTTCTTCAGCTTGTTCATACTCATTCATTTTTGAAGATATGAAAATAGGTGCTTATGCCCTAATTCCTGCTTCCCTGTAAAGCATAGAAAGAAAAATTATGAAGTGGGAAAGTGGGAAAGTTAATTCATCTTCATGGAAACTTCAGCCATATGAAAACCATTAACAGGTTTCTTCATGAGACACACATGTCAAGCAACATGGCGAGAACATGGACATGTGTTCCCAGCTCTGGCTTCTGTGACTCTGGGGAAGCGTGCTCAACTTCCTTCAGATGTTTTTGTGAGAATTATTCATAGATATATATGTTAATCTATGAGTTCAATGGCTGGCAATCATTAAATGGTAGACATTAACTCCGTTATCTTTGTGGTTACTAAAAATACATCAGGCAAAGAGCTCAGAGATAAGATTCAGGAATAGAATTTAGAAACACTGTGACAAAATCAGTTTTAAAGTACAGAGGAGTAGTTTCAGATTTTATCTGGTAAAAGAAATAAAGAATGTTCTTATTCTATGGTTTTCAATGTTTTAAAATACATGAATGAATTTATGAAAAGCAATGGCCACAGGAATTCGTCATCCCAAATTTTTGAGTCATTTAATTCATTTTCAAGAAGACTTTTGGAAAAGAGTGACACATTTAAGGAATGATACATCATGTAACAAATAATTGTGCTAGAATTAAAAATATAGACATTGCTGTTTTGTGAAATTAAATGCACCAAAAGGGGTTTGCAAAAGGCCATCTAGAGCTCTCTAAGCCATAGATTATAGCTCAAAGGTGAGGAATCTTCCACCAGTTTCCACTTGTGTTCATACCAGAAGAAGAAACAAATAGAAAACAAGTGTCTTTGCCTTTTTCTATTTTCTAAGAAAGTATCATAGATGACAGTAAGGAATGATAAAAAAAAGAGGCTAGGTTTTTTAAAAATGAGAACTCAAAGTTCAAATAAATTCAAGTTTCACATTAACAAGTTGCACAATATCATAACTGTTAGAAAAATGTTTCACTTTTGATTTTGAAGGAGACTAGGTTAGTGTGAATGGATATTAGTCAGTCATAGAACTTACTTCTTATATAATCCAGGCTCAAATGCACAGTTGTTTGATTTTTCTTTAGAGAACCCAGCAGTAATGCTCCATGCATACAGCATGTCACAGTAATTGGGTAAGACTGTGTCTTAAACAGTAACCATAAGCAGTCTGGTTATTCTCTAATATAGAAACAAAATTAGCCCTGACACGATCACAAAAAGGAGCTCAAAACTAAAATTATGAGCAATTGCATTCACATGGCCATCTGATACCTATTTCCATGTGTACCTTTCAGTGCCCATAATAGAACATTACAAGTACTATTGAGGCAGTAATAATTATACTCATTAAGACACTTCTTTGGATCAAAAACTTCCCTAAGACTTGTGCAATGTGATACAACTTATAAAACTCAGTTTACTCAGAACTTGTAATTAGCACATTCATTGCCAGTACATTTATATAAATCTCATGTAAAAATGGGCTTAGCATACTAGACTTAAAACTTCCGAAATAACCCAACATATGGGTTTTAAATACAATGAGATTAATTTTTAAAATGTCTGTTGAATTTTAAAGATTCATCCACAGCTATAAGTAGATTCATTTTTAATCTCATGAAAGTATCCTTATTAATTATATTGTTTTTATTCTTCAAAGCTTTTTGAATGTAAATATTTTCCTATTTGCTGCTTTACTTCTTATCCCAAATGAAATTTTTTCCCTATACTTGATACTTGGACTTGGCAAATCACCTCACTTTTTTGCACAAGCAATTCAGTGCATTCTCACATCTCTGGGTACTCATTAGCTACAGGACCAAGCACCAAAAAGACTATTTACTCTCAAGATGGTTATATTCAAATAATCCAGTATTCTTGTGTACTTTATGATGTCTTCAATATGTTATTTTCCATTACTGCCTTGTGTTGAAATTTAGAGCTTAAGTGAGAGTCTAACAATTAAATTATCATGGTACAGTACTTCTTGCTATATGTTATTTTGCTAGTAAGACCCCCCCCCAGTCATAGTTTATATATTTCACACTGGCACACATAAAAATGAAAACCCCACTTTGAGGGACTGCATCTGGTACATATACTTGAACTCAGATGAAGCATATGTTTTCAACTATGTCAATTCCAGATTTTCTGATTTGCTAGAAGTTGAATGAAAATTTAAATTGTATAGTTTCCTGAAACCACTATACATATAAATGAAAACTATATTGTTCAGAAATAGGGGCAAATATACACAATAATCTAGGTTTACCATTTATATCAGTGGTTGCATAAATATCACTAGCTTTGGTCTTCTTCCCCAAATCTCCAATTAGGGAAAGTTGTACCCTCTTGAAACACTTAGAACCAATTAAAATTATTTGGGGCATTCATGCCAATGACTCTCAGATGAGAGGAGAAGGGTCCCAAGACCTTTGGCTTTCAAGATACAATGCCAAGAATAGGGCTAGAAATGGGCAATAGATGTGAGAGGAAATAGTCTTCTCTGGAGTCCTCATGCCTGCTGTTTTGGGTGTGCTCTCATAACTAATGATTCTGATCAATCCAATCAGATTCAATGTAGCATTCTTGGGGTTCAGGCATAGCATAAAAGGCCACACTAGACTTCCTGACTTTAAACTTCGAAGCTTCTTGCTTGATTTCTCCACTACCCCATTTCAGCCACCAAAAATCATCCAATAAGTGATTAAGGAATGAATAAGTCAATTAATGAGGTGTGAAAAATTAGGAAACAAGAAAAGCCAATTTAAAAACGTATCTGGGTTGAACACATTCCATATGGTCATATACACAAAACAGGAGAGAAATTAGTATTTCCTAAGAAAAAGACCACGCCAGTTTGTAGCGGACGTTGAGGAAAAGAATTGATAAGGTAGGAAATTTGAGAGAGGCTTTGAAATATAAGTGACTGAATTTAGTTTCACAAACATTCAGTGAATCTCAGTTATAATGTCAGAAATTCAGTATAAAGCGTCATTTACAGAATGTTTATTTTATTTTCATTAAAATAGTCATCACTCTTTCTTTCCATTTTGTTTATAAATTCATTGCATTCAATATTTGTTAAACACCTGTAACCTAGGAAGCTCTGCTCTAAAAGCCAGAGATTCAAATAAATCCCCATCTCCATCCTGAAATGTCTCACATTCACAGGAGATAGGGGTACATTTCAAGAGAGAAGAAAGTTATAGCACTACAAAAGCCCAGCTGGACTCTGAGGCTGCAGCTCCTTCTCACAAAGGCCAAAGGATTTTATTTCTTTGATGAGATCAATTTCTAGGGGATCCACGTGTACCTGATTTTGTTAAGAAGAGGATTTTCAGGCAGTAAATAAAATTTTATTTTTCCTCTGTTTCTGGATTTGCAGCTAGTCTTGTATTATTAATTCAATAGACTTGTATATTGAAGATGTAAGAAGAAATAGATTTACATGAAAAGCCATTCACCCAGGACCTGGTTTCCTTTTAATTAACTCTTCATGAGCTCCCACAGTTAGATATTCAAGAGGACCTCAACTCATTAGGTCCAAGTGTTTCTGGTTCGACAAGGCTGTCAAATTATGATGATCATGAGAAAGCCTAACTGTTTAAGAACATTATCGACCCAGTGAAGGATATTTTTTATCCTTCAAAAACTTCTTAAAGACTCTATTCTTATGTTTCTCTTGGGTTGTGTTTCTTGTGCACTGGGGTTAATGAATGCCAAACAGTTGACCCATAGACAACTTTCAATTTAGCGTAAACATTAGTCAGTAAGGATAGAGGATAGTCTCACTGGTGACTTACTCCTAAGTTGTGTTGCAGGGCAGATGTGATATAGATGTCTCTTCTCCCACCTCTGTAATGCTGGTCTGCTCAAACATTTCATGCTATTGTTTGAAGTAACTTTGCATCAAACTCTTTCCATACATCATTACTTTTAACCCACCAACAATTTTTAAAACAAGAATTGTGAACTCTCTTAGACTTTAGAGATAATAAAATAAAAGCTGGTTGCGATTACTTCATTTATCCAAGACCTCAGAATTAGTAAATGATGGCACTGTTTCAGTCCTAATTCCTCCATGTACCTAAATCCTGCATAATACTTCTTCCTGGGGATGTTGGGGGTTGAGAGCAAGCTCAGTCTCTGTGCAGAGACTTTCTGAATAACCAGGATGGGATAACTCGGATTCTCCTGAAACATAATTGGACACTGTTTACAGAGGTCTCATTCTAGAGATTTTGTTGAGAAGGAAAAGAAAGCCAGTTGAAATTCAATTCAGTGAGAAGCTTCTAATGCCTAGTTTGTAAGCTTTTTGCTTCTTGAAACTTCAGTTCAGAAGGAAAACAGTGATACACTGAGAGTAAAACACAATGGTGCTTCAGCAGGAAAATGAGATACTGTATCTTCCAGCAGGAGTTATTGGTGCTGTATGCTTTTTGTGGATCTCAGGCCAGAAGTTACATAAGAGGTACATAATTGACATGCCATAGGTGTGTGGCAGACAGGTCCATTCTCCCTCTGACCTTATTAACTACACCTGATTTTGTTCAGGGTATTAAAAATGTTCACCACACTGAACTCTTTTGCAGCTAGGGAAGTGTAAACAGAACTCTACAGGGTGGAGCTTTGAGAAAAACCATTATTTTCCTGATGAAGGATGACAGCTCCAGCTACAGTTCTTTTACCATTTGCCATTTCATTTTTCATTCTGTCTATCTGGAAAACAGATGTGATCCCCAGACAAAGAGCAACAATGACCATGAGTACCAGACATTCTCAGCAAAGATAACACAGCAAGAGCTGAGGAAAAACTTGGATCCTTGTTTAACTGCTTCACCGACATACCAGCCTGAAATTACCTCTTTCTAAACTTAGAACAAGGTATTCTTATTTCAGCATTTTATTTATTGCTAATTTTCAATTACAGAGAATCAGTTAAAAAGCACTGCTATCATTAAATTTTAGCTATTACTTTCATCCATGAGCACATGTAATTATGACTCTCAAACCTCTTAAATGTCACACTGGCAAACTTTGGACAAATAAGCTGAATTAATTTATTCATTTTTCCTCCCATTTAAAATGGAATTAGTTTTATAGATTGTCTACCTCAAGGTCTCCTCATGTCAGAATGAGTTAAAAATATGTAAAGTTATACTTCTAGAATGGAACTACTTGCATATAAAATACAATCATTAGTAATACATTAATACTTTGTCCTGATTACTGCCTGCTATTTTAAATGTGCTAAATGCACTTTCAAAATGTTATGAAAAAATTTTAATGAATTATGAGTAAATCTTCCTCAGAGGATGGCACTTCTTTTTTATGAATATGAATGTAATCAGTGGATTTCTTTAGGCACCAGAATTTAGCAAATATTAAACTAAAAAAAAAATCAATTCTAGGAACAGGATGAAATAGAAAAATAAGAATGAAGAGGGAGAGAGAGGGAAAGAGAGAGGGAGAGAGGGGAGAGAGAGAGAGAGAGAGAGAAAGAGAGAGAGAGAGATGTCAAGGGGAGAACAGGGCTTTTGAGAAGCAAATTTTCCCATACAGGGAATCATTGATCTTTAAAAATGAATCTCATGAAAATGAAACTAATCACCTTGTGAAAAATGTTACCATAAATATGATACCAGTACTTGTACTAAGCACTAATAAAGTACATTATAGTTGTTAAATATCTTTTGCAAAGATAAGTTCAAACAAGTAGATGAGAGTGAAAACAATAAATCTGTCATGTATCAGAGAATAAACTGCAATTTCATCAAATTCTTGCTCTTTTTCATATAAATTTAGGAAGTCCGTATTCTGTGCTTTGAAGTTCCATAAATACTAGTTTTCTTTTCACAGCCAAAAACACACTTGACCCAAATCATGAGGAATTATAAAGTGATTTTTAATAATAAGAAGAAGTGTTAGGAATAAGAAAATGCTACATAAATGTTTTCTTATCATGGATTTTTTTTTGAAAATTGCCACAAATTGTAAGTTGTAAGTGAAAAATAAGATTGTACCAAAAGCTATATTCTTTTTTTTTTGGTACCCAGGATTGAACTCATGACCTAGCACTTTCCACACAGACACTTATGCCACTGAGCAAAATCCCAGGCCAAAAACTATATTCTTGACGTTACAATATGAGGTACAACTTTGAAAGGTTACTTTTCTTTCTTTTTCTTTTTTCTTTAAATTTTTGTCTTTTTTATTGATACTAATGTGCAGCACGCAGTAACTGCATTCACCCTGGGGAGGTGACCCATGCATATAACACACCTTCTTTCTTTTCCCATCCCCCTCTCCTCCACCCTCTCCCTTCCCTCCATCTCTTGGCCCCTTTCCCATTTGTGAAAAAACCAATCTCCCTATATTCTACTATCTATCTTTTATTTTTCTCTTTAATCCATTTATGCTTTGGATTTCTTATATGCAAGTAGAATATTTCTTTTAAATGACCAATAGATTTGGAGGAAAATGTGATTACATGAAAGCCGGCTTAGCAGAATGGTCATAAATAATAGGTGATGATAAATGGCAACATCCAGGGTGTGGAGCGATGTCTTGTGGAGGGCCACAGGGGTTGGCTTGAAGCCCTTGTCTTCTTAACATCTGGATTATTGATGGTTAGCATTAATGATCTGAAAGACAGAGCACACAGCATGCTAATAAAATTTGCAGATGTTACAAATTTGGAAGCTGTTGCACACACCAGGAGACTAAGAATTAATACAAATGGATGTAATGAGATTACAAATACAGGGAGAAAAGAGGAAAATTAGATTCTCTTTAGAAAAGTGCAACTAATCAATCTGGGGGGAGGTAATCAGAAACATGTTCACTCAGCAGGTCTGAGGACAAACTTGGGAAGTAATCAATTTAAGCAAAAATGCAAAGCACAATAACAAGACTGTTGGGGTCAGAAGAGTATTGCTCCAAGATCGCTCAGCAGTTCCATAAGCAAACCTTTCCTGGTGAGGATGGTCCATAAAGAAGAGAGGCCTAAAGACAGAGACTGTGAAAAAAGAGGGTTAAGAAATATAGACACCTGGTTCAATGAAAGCATCAACAATCACTTCCATATTCTGGCTGAACAAGCATACACACTAAGACTTGCTCCGGTGTTAAAAGAATGAGCACCAATGTAATTCACCTACACTAAGACTATTCATGTTTGTGGTCTAGTGCAACTACTTCCGGTGTCAAAACAACTGAAAAGAATTCAGGAAATGCACACACTGCAAACTGGTTTCAATCTTTCTCAAAGGTATAAATGCTTCCTTAAGGGAAGCAGATCTGCATACAAGGAAGCTGCATGGCTTATAACTTATCTGACTTTAAAGAGATGACTTACCTTGTACTGGGTTATTCAGCTGCCATAATATTTTAAATGGCTCTGAGTCTCAATTATCTCATTTGTGACATAATATATCTTATTTTCAGAGTTGCAAATGATCAGTAAAAATGATTATTATCACTATAAATTATTTGATGTAGTTGTGTTATTAGAGGAATTGTTTTGCTATTCCATGGACCTATAAAGTCCTTTGAAGTCAAAATACCAGTTGGAAGTTCTTGATTAGTTGTTTTGAGAATATTGCAGATTAGAATTTAGATTACTAGATCCCACACCAAGAAAGGCTTCTTTAGACCAAGAATCATCATGGTCATGGTAGAAACTGTCATCAGCCAACACAATGTGCCATAATTAAAATGGCAATTAGAAACACAGATCACCCAAGCCAGCATGTCTTGGAAGAGAAAAAATGAAAATAAAAAGCCAGTGTAGTTCTGAAAACTGTAAAATTTGAGACCAATCAGCAATGGGGACTCGACTCCAAAGACTGCAGAGAGAAACAGAGAGGCAGCCTTCAAAAGTGCACACGTAGTATGCAAACAACCCTAAGGCAGGATATACCCTAGCGAAGCCCAGATGGCTGTCCTATGTCCCCATTGCAGCAGTGTCACAGGTTTCTATGTTCAAGGTCTCTGCTGAGTTGGGTTGGCAGAAAAGACAAATAACAGCAAGAATCCTAGGAATTTGGCCTCCAGAAAGATGAAATGTGGTCATTCATAGCAGGGTGCACAGAGGCCAACTTTAAGTGGCAGGAAGAGCCCAACATGAGCACAAAGCAAGAAGCAGCTTCTGAAACAGGTAGAGCCGGGTATGGTAGTACACACTTGTAATCCCAGCATTCAGAAGGCTGAAACAGGAGGATCGTTGCAAGTTCAAAACAAACCTGAGCTACAAAGTAAGCTCAAGGCCAGCCTGAACTGTATAGTGAGACCCTGTTTCAAAAAGACAAAACAAAAACAAAACACAAAACAAACAAATAAACAAAAAAACAGGTAGAGATGGAGATGCAGGTAATGACCTGGGAAGGTAGGCAGATGCAGGCTCCAGTATGTCAAGGCTCTGAGGAGATTAAGAAACACTGAAGATACAAAACAAGAAACTACCTGGCCAAATTCCATAAACCATGAGATTTAAAAGCATTTTCTGTATGTCCCAGTAGATTATCTCACCATACTAAACCCTTACTTTAGTCTGATATGCCTATAACCTAACTCTCCATGTGTTCATTTTACCCCAATTGTACATCCATCACCAAAATTCAAGCCAGTCAATCTCTATCAAACTATGCTTTAGCACCTTCTTGGCTTCCTCCAGCTTATATATCTATCACCACACATTCTCCAACCTACACCAACAGTGATCTTTTCAAAAGGTAAATATAATCATGTGAATATTTTCTAGTCTTCCTCTCCACATTTGTCTTAGTTATCTTCCTCATTACTGAGACAAAATTGTCAAGACCCAAAGTTAAAGGAGGGACAATTTACTGTAGCTCAGTTTGTAAAGGTTTCAGTTCATAATTGGGCAGCTCCATGGCAAGGTGTCGAGGCAGAGAGGCATCTCAGAGGAGAAAGGGTTCATGGCAGCCAGAAGGCAGCAAGCTACAAGTGACAAATGACTTTTTCTATGCCTTATATTTTATTCAGCTTACCTCCCCTTAGGGTGGATAGTACTCCCACTCAGGGGGTTACCCATAATCTTACCCAGAACTAAGCCAAACCAATCAGTGGACTAATTTTGTAATCACACATCTTTGATTCCAGCATCACACTTTCCAGATCCAGCCACTTCCAATAAGTTATGCCTGAATGAGGCTTTGCAGGGGGGGGGGGCATCTAGACATAAACCATAACAATATCCTCCAGTAACAATATGCTGAGTTTAGAATGAAGAGCAGAACAGTAAATATGGTTAGCAAGCTTCACAGGTCTGACTCTGCCTTCCTCTCTAGCATTATTATGCACAATGGGCCTCAAAATTTTTTCAACTCTGTGCCTATCTCCACCATGTTTCTTCCAATGTTTTATCTCCCTTGCTCCCTTTCATCTGGATTAGCTCCCTGATTATATATAAACTCAATCAATGCTTCCTTATAGAAGCCCTTTCTGAGTGAGCCACCACTTTCTCTTAGATATCGGCTTAGAATCTCTTTCCCGCCCATTATCTTCAGGTTCACTGAGGCAGATCCATGTATCTTTTTACTGATCCAACAGATCATTATTTGGCAGATCCATGCATCTATTTACTGATCCAACAGATCATTATTTGGGAGTCTCTATGATCACCTGGAGTATTCAGCCAGAATTTTTAGTTCTTTTACAAATTCTTAACAGAAATTTCTTCTCTTTTCAATGAGATTCATATTGAAAGACTAGTATAGTAGGTAGAATGATTGTTCCTCTAGAATGCTCATGTTTCTATCCCTGGAATCTGTGAAAGTCAAGTCAAATGGCAAAAGAAGGTGCAGCTCCAGGTGGAATTAAGGTTGCTAGTCAGTAAATCTTAAGTAAGAAGATTAAATTGGGTTATTAAAATATCCCAATGTGTCACACATGTCATATTAAACCCTTGTAAAAGGAGACTGAAGAATCAGAGTTAGAGGAAAATGTCACTGCAGAAGACCAAAGTGATATGATGTGAGAACTTATCCCACCACTGTTATCTGTGAAGACAGAGGAAAGTGTCTTTGAAGACAGAAGAAAGAGGTGCAGAGCAGGCAGGTGCTAGGAGCTAGAAAAGACAAGGGCACAGATGCTCCTTAAAGCTCCCTGAAAGAACATATTTACCAACATGTTGGTTTTAACCAGTGAGATTCAAGTTGCACATCTAACCAACAGAAGTGAATACCCAACACTGTTCATTGTCATATGTTCCCACAACAGTAAAAAAAAACAACAACATATAATTAGTCCTGTTTGCCTCTTTTGAATTCAAGAAACTTTGATGGCATCCTACCAGGGTGGTTATATTGCAGTTATGAGGACTGTACGTGGTCCCCTCAGCCAGATGCTTTATTGGCTCACTTTAGCAATGAAGCACAGTCAGTGAGCTCCCAGTGACTATTCTGAGCATCTCCTCTAGGTGGTTTTGGGAGTGGTGAAGCTTCATGTGTATGATTGTTACTGACAGAAGGCACTTATTGCTCTACCTCCCCAGCCTAAAGTTCTTAGCAGCTTGTAGTTTGGGTAGTTCCGTAAGTAACACCTATTATGGCTCTCCTGGGCCTTCATTCTCCCACTGTTCTTGAGAATCAGTCATATTGCATAGTAACTGAATAGAGCAGGCTGACTTGCTCTAAGGAAATGCTTACAACATAGGTGTCCATGGCTCACAATGTTCATTCAGTTTTCAATTCTTCCTGTATGATGTCTGAGAAGCAAAACTGGTACACAGCAACTATATGGAGCAGCTTCTCCCTACTTTCCTCCTTTGCTTCATTCTGCTTTTTTTTTCCACAGTAAACAAGAGAGTGCTGTGTCTCCATTTAAGTTAAAGCTCTAATAGTATAGGACGTCTCTAAGAAAGTTACCAAGAGAATCTACCTTTGATGTACCTGAATAGCATGGCATCACCCTCAGTCCCTCTACATAGGACTGTCTATCCACAGGCCGCTGGGACCACAAGTGCAAATATGACCCAAGAATGTCTAAATTATTCCATTGATTCATAAGGCTGGCATGGAACTTATGCACTAAAAACTACTGGTTACTCTTCATACCAAAATCAAACATGAGAGGCTTACCAATTCTGGTACAAAGTCAATTCTTAAAAGTTACAAAAGCGTGATTTTATCAAAAGAGGCATATTACGTAGAAGAACATAAGCCACAGACCATGGGCAAACTGACGCTAGGCACTTCTGTCTTCAAACACCACCTCTGACACCAGTTGTGTAACTACAGAAAACAACTTAAATTCTAAGGGGCTCACTTTGCCTATCTGTAAAACAGAGATAATAATGCATGTTCTATAGTTTTAAGAATTAAACAATAGATGTAAATAGACAATAGCTGCAATATATTTATCACTACTTTTGTCGTTCCACAAAAGCAAGTGCTTTTCTAGAATGAAGATTTATCAGTGAATTCTTCCTTAGAAAAATTCTCACAAAAATGGACTATTGTCATACCTGAAATCATTGGCGTATTTAGGTACCAAAGACTTTAATTTGTCCTCTTCCCAGATCCCCCAAGGCCATCTGTTTCTTTCCTATTCTTCTCTACCTTACCAGATACAATTAAAAAGTGTCATGTCCCTTTGGGCTAATGTGTGACCCAAACTAAGGATCTGCCTGGCCTTTCCCCCAATAATCAATTCACCTGGTCATGATGTTAATATGATTTCATTACACTTGATCCACCTGATGAACTGAATTCAGTGAACTACTTAGATTCCAACCCTTTTTTCTCACTCAGTCCAAGTGATTACCTTGCATATAGAAATTATGTATATTTAAAAATTCAAGGTTATCATGAATGTTGAAAAGACTTAATATGACACCTCTTTCAGTGCCCTAGAAACAGAAACAAAGTTCTTAATTAAAGTCTAATATAATCTAGCTCAATCTATTCAGTAAAGTAAAAACTAATATTGGGCATTTGCTATGTGGCAGTCACACCTGGTCTGATCTTCACAGCAATCACATTAACTAAATATTGTCATCTTCATTTGACAGATGAAAAAAGTGAAGTACAAAATACTTAGGCACTGAGTTAATTCCTTAAGTAGGAAAAAGTGCTCACTGGTTGTTTACCCAAACTTTCCAATTTCTGAATGATTCCATTGATTTCTTTAGCATCTAATGTTCCCCATGTAAGTGAACCCAAAACAAATTCTTCTGATGGCATCTTAAAACAGAATCACTCATTTAATTTTAATCAGAGCCTTTAAACTTAGACTTGGGTAGTTAAGACCAAAATGAAAACTATAACAACTAAAGTCAGCAACAACTATTATCACAATTGTAAAGCTTTGAGTTTTATATTCTCATATTTATTCCTCACTTTTAACTACTATATTTACTTTTTATTTAAACACTGAAATGTGTCAATATAAATCCTTGCTATGTGCAATGAACTAGCAGAAGTAATTTAACTTTAAAACATTATAAAACTCGTAAGGGAAAAGAACTATTTTTACATTTTTATAAACTTTGATGGACTATTTTGCTGAGTGACAGTCAATGAAAGCAGACAAGCAAGGCAACGTGATTAGACAACTACCAACATAAGGAACTGTTGGATTTCTCAACCCCACGGGCAACAGAAATGGCAGAGCAGATTTTTGGGAAATTTTACACATTAGTACATAAACAGTCTGTCAAGAAATCACACTTTTCAGATGTCTACCTCCTACAGTGTTCAAGACATTATAAACTATCGCAAATGTGATTTGCGAAGGAGAAGTTTCCTATTTTCAATATAAAATGACTGTCATCACTGACAGGAATATCAAGTGAGAACAATAAATTTGTTTAAAAATTGATCTGGTAGTGGCTTGTGCACTATCACACTATCACATCTAAAAATAGAAGTAGCCCATAAGAAGTATTTTGTAAATTTAATATATTGCCAGCAAGAGCAGATTTAAACTACACTGAGTTGGAAACCAGACTTGAAAAAGGACACACTAAAATGGAAAAAAAAAAAAAAAGAAAACACATTGTAAAGCTGCCCTGGAAATATATTTTAAAAAGACAAAAAAAAAAAAAAAAAAAAGACTTGGCGACAGTTTGCAAAATAGAATGCATCAAAGCCAATTAAGAGATCAAAATATATGGAGCCAATATCATAAAAGTGGGGGTGACAGTATAGGCAGCTTGAAAGCTAATTAGAATGGAGAGGTGATAATTGTATGCGCTGGAGGAAGGCAAACTGTAGAGTGTTGAATGGAAATGAGGCAGAGATTGAGAAGGAAAAGAGCTCAAACACTTCTGCAGTGTGGTAGTAAATAGTCAAAAACAAAAATGTGAGAAATGAACCCCTTGGTGAGGTGAGGAAAACCTCTTTCATAACTCTAAGGTTCAGGATATAATCAATTCTACAAGATCATGTACTTTGAGAACCAAAGTATGGGTTTTTTCTTGTCCTCTAGAAAGAGGGTGCTCTCCAGGTATATGAATAACTGCTTTTTCTCTTAGAGTGGGCTTCAGGGAGTTAGTTGGTAGACTGGGGATTAGAGATCAAACTCCATTTCCATTTCTAAACTGTGAGCATGGCCTAAGACCAATCTTCTTTCCTCCCTCCCTCCCTCCCTCCCTCCCTCCCTCCCTTCCTTCCTCCCTTCCTTCCTTCCTTCCTTCCTTCCTTCCTTCCTTCCTTCCTTCCTTCCTTTCATTGTTTCTTTCTTTCTTATACAGTCTACATGGTTCTTTTATTATTTTTCTCCAATAAAGTTCAAACCTAGTCTTACTCACTGCTCTATATTAATCAACTTTCCCAAAAGCTGTGTGAGCTCTTCTTTCATCTTTCTCTCTAATAAAATTGCTCAGAATGCTTGTAAAGCTTTATTCTAGATGGAAAATGAAGGAAAAATGATGCCTTTGTTATAATAATGTTGCTGAAATGACAGTTGCCAAACTGTAGCTAGAAAGCACCTTGAAATTGGATGAGACCTACAAATGGCCACATTCTCTTGTTACCAGCTCTTCAGAGTCTCAGAACACAGGCATTCGTGGCAGTCAGTGTCCCATGAGCTTTCACAATGTCCCAATCTGCTTAAATAAGTACTTTTGCAAGTCAACCTCTTCCAAGTGACTACTATGTGTTCTATTTCTTGATAAAGTGACTGGAAGGATGGTTTCTTTGAGACAAAGACTAGCTTGTGTTTGTTTGCTTGTTTGATTTCTGACTGGTGCAATGTCACTATATTTGAACATCTGAAATTATTGCTCAGAGAATAAATATTAAAGTCACATTTTGTCATTTTTAAAAAATGATATGTCAAAAAAATTTTGAAGTGCACAGAGGAGAAAAGCAAGGTTGTAAAACTATATTTGGCTATGATTCTAGCAAATGGACATTTAATTTAATATATTGAAAGATAAATATTTAAATATATTAAAATTTGAAAGATATGTGGAAATTAATTTAGTGATTGTTTTAGTTACTTTCTGATCACTAAGACCCAGTGCCCAACACTCACAGCTTAAAAGAAGAAAACTTTGTTTGGGTTTAAGTTTGTAGAGGTTTTAGTCCATAGTTTGCTGGTTCTGAGGTAGGGCAGCTTGACAGAGGTGCATGGCAGAGAAAAAAAAGAGCTGGTGGCAGGGAACAGAGATCAATGGAAGAGGAAGGGATATATAGGCCATGCTACAGTGACCCCCCTTCTCTTGAAAGACTTCACCTCTTAACTTTAGCATTAACTAAACAGTCATCAGTGGACTAACCCCACAATTCAATCACCTCTCAAAAGCCCCACCTATGAGTGCATGAAACTTTAGGAGGGCATCTAGGTGTAAACCATAATAGTGATAGGCCAAAGCAAGACAAAACATAATTGACTGGCTAATTTACTTCAAATAATTCATTCTTTTTGAGTATAGACAACTCTCAGTTACTCTAGAAAACTTTATGATTCTGTGTTTTTCTTAAATAGAAGCATCCTTACCTTCCAGGAAAAAAAAAAAAAGTATATTCTGTAGTTTGACTTTGAGTATGCCTTAAAAGCTTGGTCTCTAGCTTGGTGCTATTGATAGGGGGGCCTCATGAAAGGTTTTTAGATCACTGACTGGGGTGGGGAGAGTACCTTTAATGAGAATATTAGGATTGCAGACTTTTCCTTTTTTTCTCTGCTAATTCCTGACCATAAGTGAGTGAGTTGGTTCTGCTACCGACTCCCCACCTTTGCTGCCTAGTACCCCTACCAAAGGCTTAAAGTAACCTGATCATGGACAGAAACTTCTGGAACTGTGCACCAACATAAACCTTTTCTCCTTGTAAACATTTTTTAAGCATTTTTTTATAGTAACAGAAATCTGACAAGTGTATTGCTAAGGTACAACATTTTCAAAAAACAAACAAAAACCAAACAAAATACACCACACTGCAGACTCCTTTGTTATCTGATAGCTTTAAAATAGTTGCTTTATATTTTTATCTTTTTAAGAAGATTTTCATGCAGAAGAGTGAATCTATTTCCTATGAGCTCCTCTTGATTAGAAATGGAATAATCTATGAGAGAGAGGACAGAAAAAAATGGAATCATTTAATTGTCTCAGATGCTGGCAGAAGACCCACGTATCTTGAGAGAATTTCCAAGACAGAAAAGAGGCAGAGCAGAACCTGGCAGTCTACAGCTAAGCCAGAGCTCAGAATTCGAGGAAACCAGAGAGGCTCATGTCCATTGAGCAGGCCACTAAGGAGAAGAGATCTGCATGTGAAAAGAATCCTGGAAATCTGTAAGTCTTCCAGTGACCGGCACGTGCACACTAGTAAAGTAGCCAGGGGGAGGAAGGACCACCCGACAGAATTAGAAGGAACAGTACCTAGAATTCACACTGGACTGGAAATAGTGCAATATCCCTCAGCCAGAGTAGACAATTTATAAGCCAGGAAATAGAGGGAATAGAGTGTTAAGAATGGCTCTAATTCAGTTGTGGCAGATTAATTCTACCTAGAAAAAAAAAAAACTGTGGTTCTACATAACAAATCTTCAAAGAATCAATCTGATTCTACATAAATATATCCTGAACTGTACTCAAAAATGTTTATGGGAAAACAGAACATCCAGCCCACCTAACAAAATAAAATTTACTATGTCAAAGATTACCAGATGTGCAAAGAAACAAGGCAATATGAAGAGAAAAATAATGAAGAGAAAAATGAATTAATGAAAACTGAAAACCATCACAGATAAAAGCATTAGCAGAGCAGGGCTTAAATTCTTATCAAAACTAAATTATGTCTCTTCAAAAAGCTACTGAAAAATTAGAAATGTGAAGTAAAGATATGGAAGACATTTTCAAAGATTCACATAAACAAAAACTACAATATCTAAGAAAATAAAGTACACTGGAGAGTACTACAAGCAGATTAGATGTTTGAGAAGAAAAATAATGAACTTGAAAACATAGTATCATGAAACATAGAGGGAAAAAATTTTAAAACAAAAATAGAGCGCCAGTGAGCTGTGAGGTAACCTCAGGGAACTAATGTAGGTGCAGTAGCAGACCCTGAGTTTGAGAAAGTGAAAGAGACAAAAATAATAAAAGAAATAACAGCTGCTACATAGTAAGTGTGATAGAAACAATGGAATTGGCACCAAAGATTCTTTTTTCTCTTCCATCAAAGGTCATTTCCAGGAGCCTACCATTAGCTAAGTGCTCTGTTTTCTACTTCTTTCCCATGGAGGCACAGCCCTGGGACAAGTTCCCACAGTTAGAGTGTTGCATGTCACTTCTGGGCCTATTTCTGTCTTCATGGGAGCCTCCCTCTCTTTTTTTTGTGGCAACGTTAGAAGTCAGATGTTGAAGCACAAGGAACCCATGGAACAAATTTGGCTTGGCTTTGCCCATGGTTCCTGAGAGGTAGCTTCCAAATCTTTGGAATTTCCTGCTTTGAAAATATTGTCATTTCATGGTTTGTGCTACCGAGATGACTCAGGATGGGGGATTGGGTCATGCTAGCATTAGCAACTGCATGGTTACGGAGCTAGGGTTTTGAGCAATGCAAGACTGATCTGACCTCCAGGATAAGAAAGGTGGGGTGTAGACTGAGCAATGTTTCAGTCAGTCATATCTGTGTAATGAACCCCCTAAAAAAACTAAACTTGGTGAAACATCCCTAGTTGGCAGTACTCTGTGTATTGTCATACATTATTCTGTTGAGACCCTTCTAGTCGATGGAATTGGTAATTTCCTTTCACTAGTCCATGCTTTCATTTTTGGCTTCAAAATAAATCTGTACCTGTAAATAGGACTTCCTGAGTTCTGTAAATTATTCCAATGAATTATGAAACCTGAGAGAATACTGGAAATCTATGAATGTTCATCTTACTACTCTGAATGTAGGGTGGTTTTGGGACCGTCAGAGCCTTGGGTTATGCTTGAAGTGAGGGCAGTCATCTGAGGATGAACCTATGAAATCTAGCTTAGTTCCAGATAACTGGGACAAGCCTATGTGCATAAACTATGTCCTAAATTGCTATATGAAAGCTATGTGCCTTCCTGCATTGATCTGTAACATGAATGATAAACACACAGTTTTAAAAATCAAGCCACTGAAGTTTGAGAAATTTGCATGGTATAGCTTTAATGGCATTAGTTTCTTTTTTTCCTCCCCAAATTTGTTCCCTAATGAGGCTTTTTTCCATTTGCTTTGTCTAAAATTTTAGTTCTCCCACTCAACATCTCACATTCTCTTTTACCTTGAGTACTTGTTATTATTGCATTTTATGTATTTTATGTATTTATCTGTTTTTATCTTCTAGTAGAACATAAGCTCCAAGAAGACTGAAATTTATCCCTCAGTTGTGCTCAGCTGTGTTTAGAACAGAGTGGCAGGTGGGAAATGTTACTAAATAAATGCATGAATAAATGTTCAGACTTGACTGAGTGAAGAAAGAGCAAATAGAATTTATTAAATTGCAATGATCTAAAGGAGATAAAATAAAGTGAGCAGAGAATAGAATTGTAAGCAAATGGTAAGTACTCAAGTCATTTAGAGATGGAAACTGCAGGGTTTAGACCTTACTGGGGAGCAAGGTGCTGAGGAAGATGATCTTCAGCAATCGGGGTGACCAGCAGAATTAGGAAGCAGTTAGAAGTTAGGAAAGTGAGGAAACAAATCTAGTTAAGAGGAGCTAAAAAGCTAAATTTCAATGCCTTCCAAAAATACATGACCAAACTATTCTGTCAAGTCCTGCAGTCTTGTTTTGTTTTGCTTTGTTTTGTTTTGTTTTGTTTTTTTCTCAGGCCTTTAAGGCAGAGTTTTGCTATGCAGTGAGGGTGGCCTTGAACTTGCTTGATAGCCCAGGCAGGCTTCTCGAACTCCTAGTAATCCTCCTGCCTCAGCCTTTGGAGTGTTGGAATTATAGGCATGTGCCAGCATACCCAGTAAGTGTTGCAGTTTTAAGGATAAAACCCCCTCAGAAGATTAAAGGTGGAGGGCCATTGTGGGAGCAATTTCCAAGTTAAAGAGGAATGTCACAGGCTTGTGCCAATGAGCTATATCATCTGACTCTTCATGGAATATAAAAATTGTTAAACCAAAAAGTTTTAATTCAAGTTTATTTTATTTTTCTACTTAGTTTATGCCTCTTTGAGACAGTACTCAAATTATTTTATTAGAAAGTCTGAAACATAGAAATCATATTTTAGGCCAGCAGGAGTATTTACTAACTTCAGCATCTTCAAAACTCTTGAGAATTGAATAGATCTTATCTTTCTTTATGGCTGAAAATAAACCTGGAGTACTTCATTATTATTTCTTAATAACAAAGCCCTTTTGCAAACAAGCAGGTCATGAACAGAACTTAAGATGAATAATCGCATCCAAACAGTTTAGATGATCAATCATCTTATATATGCATAAAATATTAAACATAATGAACATGCTAGGGTGCGATCGATCTGTTCCAGTCCGAGTCACAACAAAACACGAGTGGTTTCTCAGTGATTGAGAGCATTTATTTGACCCTGGGGCTTATAAACGTGAATAAGTAGAAGGCTTTCAATGTATGTATAACTTCCAGTAGAGACCAGGCGGCTGAACTCCTAGCTCACCAAAAAAGCATCGCAAGTTCTTGTTATTGAATTAATATGGAAAGGCTTTTCTATAAGAAGCCATATATTTACAGCTGTCCCTATTTGAAATATAAATTTTATAGCTTCAATTTTTAATCCATGCACAGTGTCAACAGTCATAGACAGGCATCTACCTAGTTTCCATTCAGAAGTGAGTCACGGTCATCCATTTTCCTTCCTCAGCTCCCTTCCATTTCCCTTTCCTCCCTTTTCTTTGCCTTCATCCACCCTGCCTCCCTCCTTCCATGCCCTGAGGCCAGGCTGCTCACTTCTCCATCACTGCATCGCTCACAGTTTATCCTGGCCCCTCCCCGTGGGGTGGCTGCCTCTTTCCTTTCCCCAGGGAGGCTCCCATCCTGTAAGACAGGTTTCTCCAAGAGTGTAGAACAATAAAAACCACGAGAATTAACATGACTTGGGAAAAGGGCCACTTTTACCCCAAGGTTTTCATTTTTAACAATCTCCTGTAGAAGTTTTTTTTTTTTTTTTTTTTTTTTTTGTATTGGGGATCGAATTCATGACCTCACGCTTGCCAGACAGATGCTTAGAAGATCTTTTCTTGACTTAGGCTGATCAGTTGCATCCTGGCATTGTGTGGCTGTAGATTCGCTATATCTTGCAACTACAAAGTAGTCTCAAACATACACATGCAGTCTGATTGCACGCAAAGATGCCTCAATCACTGCTACATAAATCTCGTTAAACTTGACAGTGGCAGGTTTTCCAGGGCTGACATTAAGTATCCCTGAGTATGGGGAAGAGGAGACAGTGCCTTGGGTCTCTCTGCAAAGCCTTTGCTCTGGATCTGCAGACCCACTGGTATTTTGATCCACATGGGCAGATGACTACTGTCACTAACTCTGTATTCATAACTGTAAAGGAAGCACACAGAACTTTCCCCTCGCTCAGCTCTGCTCTTGATTTGAAGTTTATCTTTTTCACTGTATAATGCTGACTCCACAGTCAATGATAATAACTTCATCCATTGTGTTATCGTTTTTATTAATATTCAAATGAAAGGAGATCTCATCAACAGCCCTGATGACTCTCACACACACAAAGTTTAAGAGCTTTTATAAGATCCAGGGAGACTGCTGTGGTGATTGGCCTCCACTTAGTGGTACCTCTCTGAAAGCATCTGCTTTTGTCATTGCTCTATCAATACTGGAATCTATTTCTCCATTCCTTGAATAAGGCCTTGGTTATTAGCTTGCTTTGGCCAATAAATCAATAGTAAAGTGACACAAACAGAAGTGTAAAAAGGATTTGCACATCAGAACCTGCCCCCATTTCTAGTGAAACTCCTTTCCTCACATGAGCAAGCCCAGCCTTGCCTGCTGGGTGGAGAGAAACCCCTTGAGAACGACTCTGTCTATTCCAAGTAGCAGTCACCCTGGTCATCTCAGCTAAGACCCCAACATCAGAGTGAATTTATTGTAGATCATCCATCCCCGCTGACTTAACCGAGACTAAAGGAACCACAAAACTAATGCACAAAGGTGTAATATTTACTAAAATTCATTGAGTTAAGTCACTATACTTTGGGATAGTTTGTTGCTGAGCAACTGATACAAGAACCTAATTTCAAAGATTTGATTTCTTCATCACACTTCGTTGCAGGGCACACCCAGCCTGTCTCTTCTCTTACAGGCATTTTAATCTTAAGGTATTTTAATCAAACCATTCATTAAAAAATTCTATGTTCTGTTCCTTAAATTCTACACACTATACTAATACACATCAGACCTACAGAGAAAATACATCATCTTCATTTCATAGACATGGAAACTGAGGGTAAAGGAGGTTGAGTAAATTACTCAAAAAAGAGTCATATGAAGAATAATAGTAAGGGACACAGAATTTGAATCCATGATATTTGTTAGTCACTAAGGTCAGTGTTGAGTCAAAGCTGGTCTATGTTTAGTTACCAGGAAGTACAAACAAGAGCTCCAATAATACCAGTTGAATGCCTGTCTGCTCTCACTGTAAGATTCAAGACAATTTTTGTTTGCCTTTTTACCCAGATGCTTGGTGTCACCAAGGTATTTAATAAATATTTATTGAACTAAATTAGCTTTAAAATTATATTTATCTTCTTTATCCCTATTTCTGATTTGCCTTTATTCAACTTTTTGCCTATCAGCCCACCAATACAAAAGAAATCAGTAATATAGAAATGACATTATTATAGTCCCAAATACTGTGAACCACAATATTGTTTAAAATGACTTTCATAATCCTTACCACTTTTAGGATTTTGAGCTTGGCTATCTCTTCTTGTTTTAATAGCTACGTTACAATGCTTTTGGATATCAACTATTTCTGTGGCACACTTTGATCCCAAAACCTCAGTCTGCATTAAAGAGTTACATGTGGAGAACAAGTTATAGATAGGAGCTATAAATAGCACTCTGTAACTTTACACAGGAATAAGATTTACTAAAATTTCAATCTTGGTTCCAGTTTTCCTAGGTACATATCAAATAAATCAATCACTTTGAAACCATCCATGTTTTTTTTTTTTTTTTGTCAAGCCATTTAAATAAGGATTGTGGCACCGTGCCTGACTTAAGTACACTGTAGTACATTCAAGACTGAATTTTTTTCTCTACATGCACACTGCTGACAAGCGTTATCTAGTGAATTCTCACAGTGTCTTATGTATGTGTTTGAAGAAGGAAGAAATGACAACGCTCATGTGAAAGATGAAGAAACAAGCACCAAGAAGGCCTTTTAAAAACTTTTCCTAATGGAACATGAGTAGTAAGACAGGACAAAAAGTCACAACTTCCTTGAATCAAGTATCGTTTTTTTTCTACAGACAATCTGGCCTTGATTTAAAGTTGTCGTGATCTTCTTTCATTTTTTTTTTTCCCAAGGATTTGGAGTTTTCAAGAAGTGGATCTTGCTTCTAGGCAGTGTTTCCTTCATTTAGAGGAAATTTAAATAAATCTATCATTTCTTATTCAAGTAAGTTCAAATCATTTTAAAAAATTAAAACACACTTGATTCCCATAAGTGTTTAAGAATTTTAATCTGTCGTTTTCCCCCATTCCTTAGTATTACTTTTCAAATGGTTTGGATTTAACCAAACCTAAAGTAGATTTTTGCCAAGAGTCTTTTCCCCCAACCCTTAATTTCTAAACCCATGTGTATTTTAAGGGAAATTTAATACATATGCTTCTAATTCATGTGCACTTAACTCATCAGAATGTTGTTTTGTAAGACTTGTTTGAAGTTTAAGAAGTCTTTTTGGAGCCTTCCTTTAATAAGTTTTTTCAAGCTTTTATTCTTAGAAGCAGGAAGTCACATTTTGCCAGGAATAAATGAATTTCAACCCCCAAAGGTTCACATTCAGTCCAAAACTGACGGCCAAGCCACTTTGTAAGCAACTTGCAAAAATAAGTTCTGTTGCCCCAGGATAAAGTTCTTTTCTTTTTTTTTTAAGCCTCAAACTCAGAAAACTTAGACCTTTATCCTTCTTATTTGAACATCTGAAAGTTGTCAGTGACATTTGCAAAAGAAATACACCCTAAAATTCCTAAAGATTTGCTGATATGTTTGGCTTCTAAGCTGACATGTTGTTTCCTTAAAATAAAAAAATAAATAAATATATGAATAGTAGATACTGAACCAGAAATGAATAATAACATGAGAGGTGGTGTGAGATGTGAAGAGATAACATTTCCACAGATGACAACAGCTCAGTGCATATAAACACAGCATAACAAAGACATTGATGAGTCTTTATCGCAGGTCTGTGTGTCAGAGAATCTGACATATATGAAATATGAGGATTAAAGAACAAAGGGGCTCAAGACAAGATGCTGATCAAAATGCCATTAATGAATTGTGAAGACAAGAAAGACAACAGAGATATTTTGGCTTTAAAAAAAGTACTGCTTTGTCTAGGATAATACCCCTTCAGATTTATTTTTCACTTCCTGCTGAAGGGAACAGCTGTTCTTTCTGGTTTTCTATCCTAGTGAGACCTCCTAGGACAGCACCAGCGCTCAGGAAGACCAGTGTTGTCTGCTTGGCCAGTAAAAATCACAAAATACAGAAAATCGTCCTTCTCTTTATTTCTGTATAATAAATAATCTATCCCTCTTGAATAAGCAAGTAGATTTCGTTCCTGTAAGCAAAACAATGAACACTGTACTTTTTCTTTGGCTTTGTAAGGGGCAGAACGTGTGTGTGACCTAACTATCATTAAGAAACTCGTATGCTACCTGGCCTGGAAGGACAAGCAGAGGTTACTTTACTCATAAAACGTTATGCTTGTACTAAGAAGATTTTCCCTGTCTTGAAGGAAGTTTTTGGTCCACTCTGGCTGAGAAAGAAGAGAGTGACATGGCACTAGAGAATTGGGAAGGACTTACCACAGGACAAGATCCTCTGTGACCTTTAGCAGGGGATCCTGCCCATCAACCAACATTATTTTCTTCGTGAGCTGCTTACTCAAGAACAAAAGCACTGCTGAATGTATTGCATTTGTTTCTCCTTTGCTTTATACTTTCTCTTTGTGTCGTTCATGATCTTCATCTGCTCTTATCCTTCCTTTGCTGGGCCTCATCATTTTTTCTCTTCCTCTCCTACCATCTCCTTACAATTCTGACTTCACATTTACTTCACCCCATTTGCATTTTTTGAAAATCTGTTTCTCTGTGCCCTCGTCACATTCCATCTGTTCTTTGTCCCCAGGTTCACCTCTCCCCCTGCCTCTCTAACTGGTCTGGTCTGCTGCTTCTGTGCTGAGAAGCACAAAGGCAGCAGCTTTCTTTTTTCACTCTTAATATCCCCTCCATCGAAGCCTCCGGGCTCTGCATAGTTAATTGGCAATGGCCGTAGGAAAAACCTACATTAACTCTTGCTTGGCAACAGAGAAGACAGAGAGAAACTTTCTTTTTAAATGTTGGCTCAGTGTACAGGCATGGATGTATCTGACAAACTGTTGGGTTGGTTGATGGCGATGTTACACACCAGGTTCTCACATGCTAATAATGCTACTGCCCTGCTGGGCTTCTCATTTTCACATCAAGAGCTTCATATAGCAGCCACCTAGCCCAGTTCTCCATCCAGTGCAATAGCTTCAGGACAATCCTGTTGTTTCTTGCCGAGGAATTTCAGCAGTGACCTTGCTATTTCAAGAGGCCTCTGTTTTGTGGCTAAAAAGTACTTTTAGAGAGCTTCTTGTGATGGTGCTCAGAAAAAGTCCCACTTCTACTATAAACTATTTTTTTTGTTCCCTTGAAGTTCATATGTTGGAATGTAATCCCCAGTGTGATGGTGTTGGGAGATTCTTTGGGAGGTGATCAGGTCATGAGGGTGGAACCTTTGATGAATGAGATTAATGTCCTTAAAAGGCAGTGAAGGGCCAGAATTATTCTCCCTACTATGTGATGTTACAGCAAGACATTAACAGTTATGGATCACACTGAATCTGTTGACTCCTTGATCTGGACTCTCCAGACTTCTAGACCATATGAACTACGTGTCTGTGGCGTGGAAGCCATTCAGTGGATAGTATTTTGGTTAGAGCATCCTGAATGATCTGAGACTTGGTGACCACATGTCTCCCCTGTCGAGTTTTGAGTGGTGATCTCTTGACCACACCATCTCATGCCTCTAAGGTTTTGCCAGCAAAGATCAGTCTTTCTGCTCACCACACTATAAGTTCTAAGAATGTAGACACTACATCTCTTGTTTGCCTCAGTGGTCCTAACCCTCAGTAAGCTACCAAGTAGGTGGTAGATACTAAATACTTGTTGAACAAACAGATCAGCTCCTTGCAGAGAAGACACAATTGAGGTCAGGCAGTTTAAACACCTAGTTCAATTTCACATGGCTGGAAACCAGGGAAACTGGGTACTTACCCACCTTATTCTCTCAGAACCCATAAGCCACAAATTTAACCTCCATTTATCTTGAGAACAGCATTCTTTGTGTTTAGTTCTAATATCAAATAGTTACAGAGATGCTAATAGAACCAGTGACTAGAAATGGCCTGGATTAGGAACAATGACCATAGGAAACAAAATCTTCTCTCATGGGAACTGGGGGAAAGATGCAGGCAGATTCATGCAACACCCAAAATACACTGGGGGGAACCAGTCTTACCTACCAAGTACCATGGCAGAGGAAAGGCCTAACCAAACATATCACACCACATGGGAATCATTCATGACCAAAAGAGCATGCATGGACCAGGACCCCCCTCCAGAACTCATTTGCTGATGCTCTTGTCCATGGTCCCTGGACAACCTTTTGAGAAGGAGGAAAAAAAATTCATTTTAGATAGATGACACACAACTCCATTAAAGAGTGTGAATAAATGTTAACCCAGTGAGAATGCATTAACCTGAAAAATGCTCTGAGGTTTGAGTTCTTTCCAATTTCCCTGGCACAAAGAATGTAGCTACCAGATTAAATCCCATTTCTTTTTACCTATTGGCTCATTTGGGTTGTAGTTTAAAGATTTCAGTGCTTCTTTCAGCTTTTCAGACAGATACAGTGTATTTTTATTACCTACCCAGTAGCTCTGTAACCTACAATCCTGGTCAAATAGAGTTAAAAATCTTCTGTATTTTGTACACATGGTTATAATACATATTTATATAATATAAAATTATAGAGGTTTTTCATTCTAATGCTTCTAATTATCCAATGATACCTCCCTATTTCTCGTTTCTTCTTGTATCTTGAATAATATTCTCTCATAAGTCTTTTTTACATAATATTAGCACCTAGGGATTTATCCCTTATAACGAATGTTTCTATTGCAATGATAAATTGTCTAGTGACTTTTTTTTATCTGATCTGAATATTATAGGTCATACTAATAATTTTTGAAAAGACAAAATCTTGACTATATTTTTAGTTTATTAGGCAACTGATTCTAGCATTGGGATTCAAATATGTGCCAACATTTTAATCAATATAAAAATACCACAGGTATTTGTTCCATATTGTTGAGTATATGGGGGCAAAGAATTACTGAAAATTTGAATTGCTTTCATATTTGTTTCAAAGAAATGGAATGAGACATGATTGCTGGTCACCCACTCTGGAGAAAAAAATGAGTTCCTC